>APFE030225670.1:161670-191758 GCA_000404065.3 Pinus taeda | reverse complement strand
TCCGACCAGACCTAATTTCATTTTTTAGGGAGCTTGACATAGGAAAGTGAACTATGCTCCGACCAGACCTAATTTCATTTTTTAGGGAGCTTTACATAGGAAAGTGAACTATGCTCAGCCCGAACTTCATCATAATGAACAGGAAATCGGGGCTTCCAAGGGTGGCACTCCCGATGGGAGGTTGATGTCTCGGAAGTCAGGACCCAATGCCCTCAGGACACTATGCACAATGGCGGCATTGCTGGATATAGGCATGGGAGAAGTGGCCACGTATTTGATCTGGGGTGGGACAGATGCAACTAGCGGATGTGAACCAAGAGGGAAGGGCAATTGCGCCGGAGGGGCTTGTGGACGAACGAACGATAATTGATCCATTGTCACTATTCTTCCATCGTGTGGAAAGCAAACCACACGGAAAAGTGAAGAAACAAGGGCTCCCATGGCATACACATAGTCACGACCAAGGAGAAGACTGAAGTCTAAAGAACCTTGGGTAACCGAGACGTCTATATAGACCGTCTTTCCTCCCAAAGTGATAGGGAACTTTGGAAGGATCCCTAATGGTTGACTCGTTCCTCCATCAAAAGCGGTGAGATTCGGTGCGACAGGTACAAGCGATGGAGAACCCAAAGCTTGCCAAGTAGTAACAGGCATAAGACTAACCGATGCTCCTTCATCTAATACAGTTCCAGGCAGCGCCATATGGGAGGCATAGGCGATGACTCAGAAAGGCACATGGGATGGAAGGGGAGGGGTAGTCAAACAGCTCCAACCGAAGGAAACGACTAAACTACTTGGTGGGGGAACCATATGGTTGTCCCCCTGCTCGAAAGGAACCGAATCGCAATTCTTCGGAGAGGCTGAGATGGGAAAACCATCATCGAGCTTAGGAGGATCTGATGAGACGAGAAGAACATGGGAATTCGGCTCTTCTGAAACAGAGTGGTCGACGGGAGGTGAACTCTGGTCGACACTCTTTCCGACCAATAGTTGGTCTGGAACAGACTGGACACAGCCAGGTTCGGGAAGAGGGGCCTGGACAAGAGAAGAATGTGAACCAATCTCATTGTCGAGAGGCGAATGATCTGCAGCTGTAGACAGACATTGATATCCAACGGGGAGTTGGGGTGAGGGAGCTGGGAGATTTTCCAAAACAGTGGAGGCTTTATCCATGAGTGGACAAAGGTGAAGGGGATGATTGCCTTCACAAAGTCTGCAGGGGATTCGAATCTTCCCTTTTCCCTTACCATTCCCAACTGATGAGGTAACATCGCTGTGAGCCTCAGTGGATGATGAGGGGCGGGCCAGATCACAAGACCATACCTCTAAGATCCTGGGAATGCCAGGACAATCGTGAAGAAGATGGTCCTCCTTACATAATCGACAAGGAAACTTAACCTTCCGCGGAGGAGTGGAAGGGGGCCCAACTTCAGGTGTACTCGAGGGAACAACAGTTGTGCTTGTAGCCTCTCCCTTAGGATACTTCTTCTTCTTGCTATTCTTCTTCTTCTTCTTAGCCACCTGGTTATTCGAATCGAAACTTTCACCACGCGAAGTATGAGAAGAAGACGTAGAAGTAGGCGTCGAAGGAGAGAGGTCCACGTTAGGTTCAACATGATGTTGTGCAGGTGGAGGGACTGATGGAGTATCAGCCGACACGGTAGGGATGAAAGAGGTTGAAAACAACCAAACAGGCAACCCGACAGTTAACCCTGGAAGAGATAACGTTGCCATATAAGGAGCACCAACATTCCCAAGAGGAGGGGAATGACTAGGATTCCTGTCAGGAGGGGAACTTGGGTTGGTGAACCCTGGAAAAGTTGCCATAGCAAGAAGAAACCTACTCAAACTAACACACACAAGATCTAACCAGGTAATGTTATCGTAGCCGAATAAATTTTTAAGACGCAGGAACTGAACTTGACCTTTTCATGTTTCGAGAGTCGAGAAAAGGACGAAAAGATGACTCTATCTACTTCGAATTTTTAATGAGCACGAAGTGACAAGACGCTCACTTACACCTTTTCTTTTAGAGAGTCTGAAAAGGATCAAAAGTGACTGCTGTGGAGATTCTAAGCAAAAGGTTTACCAAGAAACCTGTAAAACTGCTTATACGCCTTGGCAATCGTATGAGAACCAAGGACTTTCCGTACTGCAATCAATCTTCTCGAATGCTGTGTTCGGTGTGTTACGGTTAACAAGGCGGCAGACTCGACTTCCTATGGATAAAGGATGCAAACCTAGTGGAGTCTCCCCATATATACGCGACGGTACGTGGGAGCCCAAATCCGTGCTAGACCACAATTGAATCACACCAGGAGGAATCACCCAACCTTAATGCGAAAGCAAGAGTGACTAGGTTTTACGACGCCGGAGCACGTCTCTAGCCTTGACCTCTAGATATTTGCGTTAAGTTCCACTACGTTTTTAGATAAATTTGGTTTATTTTACGGTTGATCTTGAATTAAGTTTTGATTTCAGGTCCTACCGTATGATCTCTCAAAAATACTTAAATGCAACTACATGCCAAAGAACATCATTTTGTTCAATGAATTCTAACTATGAGAAGGTTAGGAATTTTGAATCAAACAAAACGAACTCAAGCAATCAAACAACTAAATGCAACTAACAGCAGGGAAATGAAACTTTTCTCTTGAAAACACAAAACAACGAAATGTCCTTTTCCTTTCAACTATTAAATGCAAAAGATGCTAGTTTTCTTTTATTTTCAATGGCATAAAATTTCTTTTAAAATGAATTAGAGAGATAGCAACACTAAGTGAAAGAACTAAAATCACTCAATGCAAACACAAGACAATTCCCAAGACACTAAAAACCAGTTTCCCAAATCAAAGGAAAACAAGGGCATATGAGCTATGTAATCTAAGCTCAACAAGACGACAAGGAATTCAAAGGAGGAAGGGAAATCACTTGGAACACAATCAAACACTTTCAACAATCACCAAACGAATGTGAAAACAAATCCGAAGTTGGCTGGTCAAGCAAGAACACAAGATCCCAAACGGGAGGCTTGACACACACGGCCACTAGATGCCCTAGGGCTTGAGTGCGAAATCAATGGAGAAAAGTGAACACCCAGAGGATAAGAGTTCAAAACCAGACAAGCAACGATTCAACACACTCCAACAATTGTAAAAGTTAAGGCAAGATGCAAACCAAGCAACGAAAGTGAAAAGGAAGGCTTTGCAAAAACGAAAACAAGCAACAAACGAACCCTCGCGGAACAAGGCTTCGCAAGCAAGCGTTTCGCAGCTCAGAAAAAATAAGACAAGTCATAAACCAAGTGGGAAGAGCAGGGGACAGCCAAACCAAGAGGTTTAGGAAGCCAATTTGGACCAAAAAGAATTTTACAAGATCAGTGCGGGTGACCCCTCAGCAACAAAGTGATGACAAGACAACGCCTGTAGCAACTTTGTGCTGTCAGCGCGGAAGGACACGGATAAAGGGCGCTGGCCTGAAAACAAGGTCAGCGTGATTGTTAAATGTATAAGCGCGATGATAGGAAAATCAAAGAAGTAACTGTGCGATGTCAGCGCAACTGTTCTGAAATAAAACGCGACGAGGCTAAAAAACAAGCAAAAACGAACAAAAAACCCCCAAACTAAGGTAACAGGCTTTTAAGGCAATTAAAGCAGTTCCCAGGATGAACGAGGAAACCAACAACAGCAAACTAATCCCCAATCCTTGACAAGAAAGCAATAATCAAATCCAAAAACAAGGATGAACCACAAAGAGACAAGCAAGCTCCCCAGTGGAGTCGCCAAATTGTTGGAGAGGTAAATCCCCTCTACGGATAGAGGAGATCCCTACTAGCCCAGAACGGGTCTAGCAACAATCAATCAATGCTACTCTGCAAGTTCCTAGTTGCAATTACAAAGTGGGTAATGAACACCTACTTGGATTCCAGCGCTATGTTTGATGAAGAGATGCCACTCTTGCTCCTTCACTCCAGCCGATCACAATCCTCCACTATCCTCGTGGGCGGACACCTGCACAAGCAAAGAGAAGACAAACACAAGCGTAAAATCTACTAAAAGCAACTATACATCATTCAGAAAGGATGTAATTCACATGAATCATTCATAAGACAAATGAGAATGGAACCATAACAGTAGTCATCTATCTTTTATTAGTAAAAAATAGAGTAAGGTACAACCAAAGTTCTGACGCTGAGTCCTTCTCTAGAGGGTCCAACCAGCATGTCTCATAAGCATTCACCTTTGAAGGTAGATCTCCCAAGCCAAAGAGGTCTCTCTCTCACACAAGGCAACAAACTCATAACCTTCCTTAAGCTCTATAGAAATCCTCCCACACAACACACCAAATGCCTACAAAGAGCATCACTAATGCACTATGAATTCCTCTATGTCAAAGTCTATATGTCAAAAACTAGCTGCTCATGGAAATGGTGGAGGCTTATATAGGAGAAGGAGGCTTCATGAATAGTGAAAGGATGAGCTTACCCCCAAGAAAAGTGGGTGACCAGGCGAACAGACATGCCTTAGAAAGGATGGCGACCTTTACAAAGATAACAACCAAGTCTGGAGTCATTTGGAAGGCTGGCTGTTAGAACAAACTCGCCCAAACAGGATCAGCGCGGGTGCAGAACTAGGCTGGCGCGCTGGCATCGCATCTCAATTACAGAAGAGGTCTGGTGAGCGCGATATAATACAAGCGGAGGGTGCGCTGTTTATGAAATTCGACCAGCGCGGAAAACCCGTGTGCTTCCATGCTGGCAGTGCACCAGTTAGACTATCATCTGCCAGTCAACGCGGTTATTTTAATAACAGTCGCGATGATACAATAAACTTAGGCAAAGAGGGTTTTTAGGCCATTTCAGAGAGCATGAGCATGATGGATTGATTTCATGACACAGTAGGGAGACTGACAAGGAGACAGTGACATTTTACTGTGTAACAATTGTCTTGATTGAAATATGGAATATGTTCAAACCTTCTTTCTTGAGCAAAGGTGTTCCATATTCTTAAAAAACCAAAAAATCAAAAAAGTTAAAAGATGTAAAGAGGGTGTACCCTAAAAGAAAAATCAAAGGCTAAGAAAAATAAAGTGGTCAAAAAGAAGTGAAAGAAATGAACCCCAAGCAAAAATAGACCAAAGAAAGTGTGCAAATCCAAATGGAACTACTACTTCATTTTTGTAAGAAAACAATTGTGTGCAGCTTGTCCAACCTTTGCCACAATTCATGAATAAGTCAAACTGTTTAAACTTGGCTTACTCATATTTCAATTTCATGTTGTAGATTAGAGAATAAATATCTGACCAAACAGTTTAATCTTGGCAGATAAGTAGATAGTTAGAGTTAATAAAAGGTGCTCAACAGTTTAATCTGAGCCCTTGGATGTAATAAGGGTAGAATTAGATAGATTTTCCTTGTAAAAAGAAAAATGTTGATGAGGGTTTGCAAGTCTAAATGCACCCTAATAAAGAAGAGAAAATGGTAGTATTAAGTAGATAGGGTAGGTAGATGGTGCTGCAAAGTGTTATCTGATGAATGATGTTGCTACATGTTTTTGATCCTTTACTTTCATCACAAGTACTAAAGAAGAAATACACTGGAAAATCCGCAAGCAAAGTCAAACTCATTAACCTCCCTCATCACTTTCCCCTCAAAATTTTTACTAATTTCCCCCAAAGTACTAAGGTATTTGGAGATCAAAGGGGCTCAAGGCATTTCCTTGACCTCTGGAGGGACCGGACCCTCGGCCTAATGATCAAAAAAACCTAAGTACTTAAGATAATCCATCATTATAATCTTCCATATTTAACTTTGTCCTAAGTAAAATCCTATTTTACTTAGGAAACTCATGCAAAATTCCATAAAAATCCCTCAAGGTAACTTGCTATTCTAAGTTTAAGTGTTGAAGATAAAATATTGCAATTTACTTAAGAAGTTATCACTTTCTTAGATGTGCAAAAATATTTTGAGTTTCCTTGTCCTTTGCCATATTTTACATTTAACTCTATTATACTAAATCCCTAATAAAATACCTTATCCTAAGTATATAACTCCATTTTTATAAATATCCCAAAACCCTTATATTATATAGTTTAACCAAAGTAATCATTTTCCCAAAAATTCATTAAAAACCCCGCTTTATAAGCCCTTTTGTTAAAATTATCATTATATTATAATCCCGCCGTTATGGTAATTAAATAATGTTTATTGGTTACCATATAATAAAATATATATACAAAAACTTTAAACATGCAATATGTATGTTTAAACACAAAAATGCAAATAAAACTTTGGAGAAGTCTCGTGCCACCGTGGATTGTCCACGTGGCATTCCACTTAACTAAACCCCGCCGCAACTCCTTTCTTACGCATAAGGGATTAATTAGTCATCAGAACTAATTAATAACCTTTTTCCGCCTATTGAATATCCCCTGGAGTGATTAAATAACGTTAAACTTGTAAATAAAGCCATTTTTTCGTGTTTTTCTGTTATTTTCGTTATTTGAAAATGACAGTGCTCCCTGTTGCGATTTTCAAATTTCCACTGCAATTGACTGATTCACTCCAAAATTCCGTTGCGCCCGTGTTCAAGAACAGTCCCGTCATCACATGTTACCTGTCAAAAGACCCAGCTTCCTTCTAAAAACGGGTATTATCCTTTCCCGCCCCAACTGCAAGTAAAACTCAGTTCTCTTCGTTTTTCGCTAAAATAGTGATTAAAAATCATCACTGAGTCTTCCCCAGAGGTTTTAGAACTGTGTAATTACTCCCTGAACCAACAAATTGTGCCAATTTCCTTCATTTTAGAAATCCCGCCCGGTCTGTAAGGAAAACCAAAAAACACCATTTTGAATCCACAAGAACCAAAATGGAGGTCCCGACAGCTCTAAATATCACTCCACTCAATGCTCCTCACCGGGAATTAGACTATTTACCTTTGATAGATGAATATTTCCAAATTAAAAGACCTGCATTTTGATGAAAATCCCCGATTGAGTTATTGTCATTGCAGAGACGAATACTCAAAGGGGCAAGATCTTATAGGGTTGTGGGAATCCAATCTCCCAAGGTACCTCATTCCTTCAGTCATTTATTTCCCAGAAATCATCCATTACTGCCATTCAAACTACAATCCCACTCAAAGGGCTGTAATGGCTCCTGATCAAAGTGTTCTATTTCCCATTACTCCCCAGGCTATCAATGCCATGTTACACTTTGAATAAGACCAAGAATTAGCACCATTGTCCATGGAAGGAAATGTTGGAAATTCTATAAAAGTTGTTTTCAGGATGAGAATTTATCTTCATCTATAAAAGGTAAATGGTAAAAATGAGTGCAGATGAAAGAGCATCAGTTACACAGGTTAAAGAGTATCCGTAAAGACAAAGAGTATCAAGCAAGCAAAGAAATTACTCGAAAAGACAACAAGAAGCCCTTTTTCAGCACTTACCTCCAGCACATCCACAAAGAAAGGGAACAACGCATCAACAGTTATTTATTATGCCATCTACGAGACCATTTGTCTCCTGTTTACTTGTAAAATACAACAACAAGCCCTTTTTCAGCACTTACCTCCAGCACATCCACAAAGAAAGGGAACAACGCATCAACAGTTATTTATTATGCCATCTACGAGACCATTTGTCTCCTGTTTACTTGTAAAATACAACAACGAGCCCTTTTTCAACACTTACCTCCAGCACATCCACAAAGAAATGGAACAACACATCAGCAGTTATTTATTATGCCATCTACGAGACCATTTGTCTCCTGTTTACTTGTAAAATAATCCTTAGTCACCCCAAAATATGGGCTATGATCGTGTGAGATATTTTCAATTATTTAGTGTATAAATAAATCCTCGAAGAGAGTGTTGAAGGCGGATTCCATTACTTTGCTGTAACATTGAGATTTTCGGAATAAAAGCGTTTGGAGAAATTTTTCGTGGCTTAACTGGATGACGATTTAAAGCGCTGGACTTGTTGCAGGATTCATGTTTCGGACTACAGTTCAATAAGTTTTTCTACCCTTTGTCTGAAATTTTATATTAGTCTATAATACCATCATATCCATTTCTGAATAATTTGCATAAGAGATTGAAACATAATTTGCTTAATTGTACTCTGTTTTCAAATGTTATTATTCTTGATGTTTTCTTCTAAATTAGTTATAAGCATGAATTCTTAAATGCTCTTGCTTTACTAATTTAAACATTGTTGATTACTATAATAAAGAATTCTTCATTGCTCTTTGTTTGTAGTCATCTCATTTCTTTCTTTTGGACATGGTGAAAGACTCTTAGCTGCCTTTCATCCCTTCAAAATCATCCCATCCACTTTAAATTTTAAGGATGAAAGGCAGCTAAGAGTCTTTTTCCCTAAAACAAACTCTTGAATCTATAACTAGCCTAAGAGGCAGCTAAGTTTCTTTTTGGACATGGTGAAAGACTCTTAGCTGCCTTTCATCCCTTCAAAATCCAGTAAATCCATCCTTTGACTCCATAGCCCAATGGACTAAAAGCTCTCAATCTTGCCCTTAGTTTGTGGAATCACCCATTTTCCGAAAACAAACTCTTGAATCTATAACTAGCCTAAAACCTTCCAAGAACAAAGATAAATCCTAAAGAGAGAGCCCTCTCTGGATGCAGATTGGCTAGATTCCGCATCTAAAAGGTTGGTTTGTGGTTACCTCGGGTATACTTTCCTCTTACAAAACTTCTAGGAAAACCTGAGTGATAACACAATCCATCCATTTGCAGTTTGATTGATCTAATCCTTGTATCACACTGTTATTTTGTAGATCTAATCTAGTTCATCATCAATTTCTTCATAGTCGCGGTCTAGTTTAGTGTAGCGCACCCCTTCTGCAGGGTACAACAACACTACAACCTGAAGCGATTTCCTTCCAAACGAAATTTCCATTTTCTTCAAATTGATGACCCCATTCATGTTAATGGCCCAGTCTATTCCCAGGAGCGTGGGGTATGTATTACTATCATCAATGATCTCTATAACCTCAAATTCAACCATCGCGCTTAGACCTTCTATATCAACTGTGATTCCGTATAACCATCCCATAGGGATGGTTTTCTACTGGTTCAACATTCCGAGCGCTATTGGAGACCATTGCAGTGTATGTATCCCCATTCTTTCCCATGTTTTCTTTGGTAGTACATTCACGTCGGACCCCAGATCTAAGATGACCTGGTCCATCTCATAATCTCCTATCTGCACGGTGAGCCTCATCTCGTGCCCTGTTCTTGCCTTATGCTTGCCAATTTTTCTAACCACCCAATGTCCATCAGGGACATTCTCTTTACTGGCACATTTGTTTATTAACTCCTTCAGGCCTTCCATAACTTTGCTACCGCACAACATTTTTATGCAGGTTTCCAAAAATGTAGTAAGAACAGAGGGTTTGACCTCTGCAAGAGCGCTGGTGTTTTGTACCTTGTCCTGACTTCGTAAGCTGGATGCCTCAACGAACCTTTTCTTGACCTCCATAATTGTTTCCTTAGAGCGCACTTGATCAAAACCCACTTCCTTCTCTAGGGCCTTGTGGACCCATCCATCCTCTTCAGGTTGTTTACCTTTATCTTCACTGGTCGTTATTTCAATTCTCAACACTATATTCACACTTTGATCCTCCTCACCAGGCTTAGCTCTCATCATTTGTAAGTTATGTGTGGGTTGCTGAGGTTGTGCCTTCTTCTCCTACTTCTTATCTATCAGCACTAGGCATTCTTCTATAGTGTGGTCGAATTGGCTACATTATTCACATGACGATCATGTCTAATTCTAATACTCACATGCATAGTTCCTTGGTGTTTCGTAGTTATAATAGATAACCTGTCCTCGGACTCTATTAGGCCCTCCTATTCCTCGGCCCTGTCCTCATCCCTGATATCCTCTATGTGCTCCTCTGCACCATGCTCTAGAGGCCAAGTTTCTGGTTGCATCCGGTATGTAGGTGTTCTTTCCATCATTAGCTCATAGATGTGACAACGACACTCATCATGGCCCACTTATTTGAATAAGTTACATAACAACTACTTTGGTATCTGGACAAAATTTTGAAGCAAATGGAAATAATCCGTCACATGTTGTCCAACAACTTGAAAAAATAGTGCACCATAGCACAGTCCCCACACTCAGCCCTGTTGGAGCTTCTAGCCTTAGGGGAATTGGTCTTCCTCCTATAATATAATTCATGAATATGGGACAATGGTCTTTAACATGCCCCTGGATCTTACACTTTAGACACCAGACTTTCGCACACACCTCTAGTTTAGTCTCCTTGTCTTTTTTCAAGCTCTACAATTCCAGGTAGAGGTTCTGTAACTTAGAGTGAATCTATTGTACCCCCAAGGTCGCATCCTGAATGGCTATTACATACAACCTAATCATGATTTTCAAGGCTTCTGCCTATGTTCCTATCTTCTTCTATGATAGGGAAATCCCCAGTGGGGCAGATGTGAAGCTATAAACCATTCGTGGTACTGACCATTTGTGAGTTGCATGTTAGGTTCTCGAATCACACATTTCAACCTTTGATTTACTTCCCAAGGTGTTTCATCAACCCTCATCATGATTTCCTTAAATCCAACTACTAACTACGAGACAAACTTAGGCTTACAAAAATCCTTTCCTAAGGAAGCCTTAGCCTCTCCTAGCATTGCCAGAGGATTATCAAAAAAATACTTAATATACCAAGTCAACGCGCGATCTTGTAGAGCGGTAATTAATTGTGCCTTCTTTATATTGTCATCAGTAATCTGCTATGGTGGACAAACAAAATTTGTAACAAACTAGAACTTCTATGTATCTTCACTCCATATGCCCTTGAAAATCGGCAACTTCATTTTGTTCAACATGTTGAATGGTGGTAGTGGTGGTGCAGGTGTGGGAGAAGGTGTATGGGGTGGAGGTGGAGGTGGAGGTGGAGTGGATGGATGATGTGTCCATGGAAAACCTTGTGTTATCAGGTGGATAATACTACGTATTGAGGCCTGGACTGCTCCCTCATCGTTACTCAAAGGAGGTCCAATCAACGGGCTATATTCTGGACCTGATCTTTCTCGATCTCTACATAGTTTTCCACTTCACGTAGCTCTGAACATCAAGGCAGTGGCATAACCCATTTTTCACATAACTGTATTTTAAGCTAGGTATTTAAAGATCTTAAATACTTACCTCGTGGTCCCTTGAAAAATCATCGCTCCACTTCATTGTAGTTGACTGAGGTATCGAATGTGAATTCTATAACAAATCCTCCCAGAATTTGATCGAGCCAATGATCAAGAGCCCACATGATCTGATTTGCAGAGGCTTCTAATCATTGCACTAATTCAAGAGTCCACACTATAGGATTATCAAGCTTTCACCTTCCTTAGATGGCCATCTATTTAGCTAACAAATCATACAGTTCAATGGGAAAAGTGTAGAAGAAGATTTCATGTATCTCTGTATATAGATACTTGTTCAACCACTTTTCTTTTGATAGGCGTGGATTCCTATTTTCTTACACAACGAATTCATGAATCTTTTGATCCAGCCACTTTCCAATTTCTTTCTTGGTCAGATTCCAGTGATGCGACATCACACCTCTTTCAAGTAGATCCCGGTATTAGAAATGGAACCATTTGATGGATTAGGGGGTTCTGACCGAGGTCCAAAATTAGTTATGCCAACCAAAAAATCCCTACACTACTGGCACTTTTGGCAATATCCTACATAGCATAGTTTGTAGTCTCACCCAAAGCAGTATGGGGGGATGCAAGAACCAAGTTTCTGCATCTAGAGACTAGTGTGATGTCTTTTAGTGCAGTAGATATGCCTTCACATAGATCAGTAAGCCCTTAGGGATTGGTACTGCAACTATACTAAAATAGTCTTCATACCTTTGCAAAGGTCTACGATCAGCCTTTCCAGACCCTTAATAATTGATTTATTCACTTATGCGCATTGGAGAACAACCCTTAATTAGTGTTCACCCAGATCTCCTTAAGTTATTCAGTAAAGATAATAGAATTCATCACGATGTTCGCGAAAGTACTTAAAATGCATTCTGTACATCTATTAATACTTATTCAACAGAATCACGCATCATTAGAATAATATTCCATAAACACATTATTCATCAACAATATATATTATAAACATAAGTAAACAAAGATAAATCAATATCCATAGGAATTCTTCGGTAAAATTCTTTATTGATCTTTAGTTCAGCTTTACACACTCAAAACTACCGTGCACACTTAGCTATAGGATTCCATGCAGTCAGCTACAGACTCTACCTAGGCCTCTGCGCACTTAGCCATCGAGCCTTTCGTCTCCTAGTTGACCCACTTCTCTGTGTTATCACTTCTCTTCTATTGACCCATTACATCTGAGATTGTGCCTTAGAATCTCTAAGACACACCTATTTATAGCCTTTTACATATAATCCCATGGTCCCTGGACCATGGGTGGATCTCAAAACCAATTCAAACTTTATATAAACCGGGGGCTAAAACCCCTTTGATTCCTAATCCTCTATGCTCTCCGGATATACAAATCGCAGAGTATTTACATTACATACAAAAATATATCAAAACATGGGTTATTTTAACCCCAAAACTAACCCAGGGGACCCCATCCCAACAAGAATCCTTCATTAACACTCAAGCCCTCACACCTAGTGAGACCCCAACCTCTAGTGTTGAATGAAGAGATGAAAAATAAGAGAAAGAAGAGGCAGAGGCATAAAAGGAAGAGGAGGCAGAGGCATAAAGGAAGAAGAGACAGAGGAAGAGAAAAAAGAGGAAGAACTAAAGGAAAATGAAGAAGTTGAGAAAGAGAAAAATGAAGAATATAGGAGGACCAACAGGGAGAACCAAGCCTTGAGAAAACCACTACATTTAAAGAATAAGATGTGTTCCCAGAGAAACAAAATTGTCTCTAGAATACACTAAAAAGGAGGCAGTTCTTGCCCTAGCTGCCTTGAGCACACCAATAAAAATTAAGAAGAAGAGGCAGAGGAAAAGTCTCCTCTACTTCAAAACAAGTACAAGTACCAATATTAAACAAGGGAAGACACAAACCCCCACAAAAGTCCACATTACAATTGAAGAATCACCAAGTAAATGAGATGAGCTAGAACATGTTGAAAGGGAAGTTGAGGATGTCACCTCTCCTAAAGCCATCTCAAAGACTCCCATAACCTATGTAAGAAGGAATGTTCTATATCAACCTCCTCTAATAAAGCCAAGGCACATACCACACTCCAACAAAAAGGAAAAGGGGAGCTATAGGAAAAACGATGCCTACTACAGGAAACACAGGAAGTGCAATAGGGAGAGCATAAAATCCTACAGGAAGAGTAGAAGGGGAAGAAATAAGGGAAAGAGGCAACACAACAGTTACATGAGGGGTGAGCTTCTCCAAGAATGTTTGAGAGATATTTCCCAGAGCTACAAGAACCTATTCCACAACCCAAACTGAGATCCTATAATAAGTTAATTGAAGGATGTAGAGTGATCCCACAGAAATTTGCAGTCCCTTTCTTATTTGAACTTAAAGCAGAAAGAGGAAGGACACAGAGATGGATGCAAATTTCCAAATCCGAGAAAGTGGAATATGTGGGCCTTCTGGAAGAGAAGCTCCTAGAAATGGGTAAGGAGTTGAATCAATTAAGGGAGAGAGAGTACGCAATTAGAACACAATGGTAGGCAGAAAATAGATGGTGGAGGAAGAAATTGCAAGACAAGGAAACCCAATTGGCCACAATAGGAAGCCTCTCCATGGAGGCACTATAGTGCAGACTTCCATCCAATTCCTATGCATTTTTCCTCAATGAAAAATGGATGTCATTCCAAATCAAGACATTAGCACAACATGGATCCATGCCATTTAAGGAATACAAGAAGTTCATTGAGTTGTGTGACAAAAGTAGCATAGAATACAAAGCCAAATTAGTTGAGTTCTACCTGCAAACCTCCCCTTAACTGACATGAATTTTTGGGATCCCAATTCAAAGTTAGGATATTTGCAATTGATAGTCCTTACATCTTGGATGAGTCATCAGGAGGCAAAAGCTCAGAAAGTGAAGAGAGTATTGGTAAAAGAAGAAGAAGAACCCCTCTATATTAGGGTAGAGAAGATAAGTTTCATGGTTGCAATCAACACTCGCAACATCATTTCCTACTATGATAATCTAGAACCTAAATACCTTTCCACCCAAGAGCAGGCCATCTCACACTTTGAGGACACTCTCAAGATATTAGGAATAGAGAGGCAGCAAGCATGTCAGAGAAGATGGAATACTGTTATTTTGATGATGTATTTAACATTTTTGGAATGATAATGAGAAGTTCAATTTTGATCCAGCACTGAGCTAATTTAGAGGGCTAACGCTCTTGGGTTAGGGCCCAACCCTAGCAGCCAGTCCCACCTAGTCTCTTGATCTAGTCATTGGCAGAAAATCTAGCCTCTTGTGAATGGTATTCTATAATAGCTTAGTTCTTGCTGAAGCTAGAAGTTCCTCCAGGCCTTAGTTCAATCCAAGCCATAACTATTAAGCTCAGTGCAGCTAAATATTGCATTCATGATAATCTGCTCCACTGGAGGGACCCCTCTGGGATTCTGTTAAGGTGTCTGGACAAAGAAAAATCCATGGAGGTTATGTAGTAGTTTCATTCCAGCATATGTGGAGGGCATCACTAAAGCTACAACCCATAAGATACTTAAAGTTGGGTACTATTGGCCCACCTTATTTTTTGATGTCTTTTCATTTGTTAAATCTTGTGACAGGTGCCAAATATTTGAAGGGAAGCAAAAATTGAAGTCCCTGCCCTTAAAACCAATACATGCTAATGGACCTTTTCAGCAATGGGGCTTGGATTTCATAGGGGAAATCAATCCACATTCCAGTAGCCAGCACAGATGGATCTTAGTAGCCACTAATTACTTCACTAAATAGATTGAGGCCATCCCTACCAGAAAGGCTAATCATTATGTGGTCATGAGGTTCTTGACAGAGAATATCTTCACCAGGTTTGGCTGTCCACATAAATTAGTCACAGACAATGCAGCAGCCTTCAGGGCAAAAGAGTTGGTGGACATGTGTGACTTAATGGGAATTACGTTAGTTCATTCCACCTCATACTGCACTCAAGGAAATGGTCTAGTAGAATATTCCAGCAAGAGCCTGATAAGGATAATTAAAAAGTTGTTGGAAGACAACAAAAAGAATTGGGATTCTAATCTCAATTATGCATTGTGGGTTGATTGAGTGACCACCAAGAAATCCACAGGGAATTCTCCATTCAAGCTGGTATATGGCACTGAGGCTATATTCCCAATTCAGTTAACCCTCCCTGTGGAAAAGTTCTTGTAAGAAGAGCAGAATGAGGAAGAGGACATGGCAAAAAGGATTTGTGATTTGGCAGAAGTACATCAAATCCGAGATTAGTTAGTTGAGAAGTCTGCAGCAAATCAAAAGAGAATCAAGGAAGCCTTTGACGGGAAGGCAAAAACAAATAGTTTTTAGGTTGGAAACTTGGTTCTTAAGTGGGATGCACTGAAAGAAAAGAAAGGCAACCATGAGAAGTTTGATGCTTTGTGGACGGGACCTTTTGTCATCACTCAGACCCAGGGGAACAATATTTTCATGCTAAAAATCATGGAAGGAGAGACAGTTTTTGATGACCTAGTTAATGGGTGATTTTTGAAAATTTATGTTGTTTAAGGTCTTTAGGCCTTAAAGTTGTAAATATGTTGTTTTATAAGTTTTAGTGTAAGCTTACTTAGACTCCATGCCCAATGGAACACTAAGAAATTTTGCTCATCTGGTTTTGACAGGAAAGGCATTAGTCTACAGTTCTTGAGACCTCACAAGGAGGATCTCATCCCCGGAAGAAGCCAGTGTTAGCTCTGCTACATACCTTTGATATTGGAGGATCAAAAGTGAGCTTGGTCGATTCAGTTATGCTTCAAACAAGCTCATAATGGTTATTCTTGCATTTTTCCTTTACCTCGCCCATTCTCCCTTCATCTCTGTTCCCTCTGTTGTTGCAAGCCCGGAGTGCTAAAGCCTAAAACCCATAAAATCTTAGTCATGTGTCTTCACGCCTTATAGAATCATTGCCTTTAATTATGGCCATCAATTGCCACATTCCAATCCAATGGCTCTCGTCGCACCCGATAAAGAGACCCACATGATTGAATCCCCACCATTCAATCATCTTGCCAGAGATCCAAAGGCAGTCGCTCTCCCTGCACCCACAAAGTGATGAAATGTTAACGCACAATGGAGTGTTGTTTTCCTCCTTCGCTGCCACCCATCACGTGCCGAATGGAATTGCGCACCCTCACTCTTTACAGCCCAATGCCCTGAAGGTGGTGTGACCGATACCGCTTACCGCTTCACCTCATGACCCCGCCTAATAACCGCTATCCGTTTTCACCGCCCGACCATTGTTGGATCTGTCTGTCTGAGATACAATGGCCCACATTCGCTCTGCTCCCACTTCTTCAAATACCCTCCGCCAAGCCATCTTCGCCATCTATCCTTCCGATCTGACGACCAATCTTTCTCCCTCATCCAGCTCATCCATTTGCCATGCAATCCACGCTCCTTGACCATTCCATGTGCTCGAAGGAAAAAGGAAACTGACTCACCAGTACCAGTTGCAGTCACTCCTCAACAACCACATTTAACATATAGTAAGGTTGAGGAGGAGAAGGACAGGGCGCGAGTAGATAACTGCATTAAATTGTTATGAAACTTCATTGATATGAGCACTCTAGCTGCTTGAGAGGAGAGCAGAGCACCTGGAAAGATCATATTCATCCACTGAAACAAGAAAACGCACTCAGAGACTCCATCAGGTAGTTAAATGTAGTTGGTGGTCAATTATGGCCCTTCCATACCTAAAATGGCCAAGTGCCTTTGTAATGAAACTCTATATATACCCACAAACAAGATGTAATCAGGGTTGATGGTTGTTGTTTTGATGTAAGGTTCAACTTCTCGAGACTGTAACTATTTTGACACTTGCAGCATCTCATCTTCATTCTCAGCTAATAAAAGCTTCTTTTGCTTTGAATTGCTTACTTTCCATCTACCTTCTCTTCCAAGCTGTGCCTGATATGTTGTATTCCTGAACTCTTGATGTTTAGCATTAGAGTGGCCATCATCCTATCTCTGTGTTAAAGTCTTGTATGTATCATTGAATAATTTATTCAAGTTTCTCTTCATTTGGTGCCAGAGCGCTGTCATCGTGTCTATGCATTAGTAGATTAGATTAGCAGACTTCTTTACTGGTTGCAGTCGGCCATCACATGGTCTTGTGCCTCTATTGGTGTGATCAGTATTCTCCATAATTACCCATCTTAAACTGTGATTAGTTGGTGGTCTAAAGCCTTATAGTTTGAGGGTGTTCACGCATGTCTGGAGTAAAGCAAGTAGAACTGGTTATCTGGCTTGGACAGGCATCATTCCTTCCATTCATCCATTTGCAACAATACGTTGAATTTATATGTTACCAGGCATCTCTAAGCTACAAACTAGGAGAGTTTCTTGGAATCTTAACATAATTGGCGCCATTGCCAGGGAGAGGAGATTGAAGCTCAACTTCCTTGGGAGAATGACACAGATCCAGCTTTGATGATAGACAAGGTCTGGACACATTTCTGGTTGTAATAATCTATCTGGCGACTCCACATTACAGTTTTGGCTTAGTTCATGAGGCATAATCGGAGAAATCCTCAAAAATCACCAGATGACCCAGTGCCTGACCCTGAGAAGATTGTTAAGCAAAGAAAAACATCACAGAAAGGAGCATCGGGATCAAGTAAGCCTAAACAATTTTATGTATCTCTGCAAGAGAAGATTATAGCTGAGAATGTATAACTTGAAGATACAGAGCCTAGCATTGTTAGTGAAGAAATACCCTCAGAGATTCATAAAGCTCCTTGTTCATTAAGTTCCCCTTTGGATCTTAGTCCAAAGAAAGCCTCCCATACATTCCATCATATTCGTTTGTCCCTGTCATCTATTTCACTACTCCCTACCATTCAATCTGCTAGTATCCTTCCGTCCACCGTAGTCATGGCAGGCCAACAAGCACCCACAAAGATGGAAGAATCATAGATACTAGGTATGGACCCTTGGTCTTTCTTGTTCCTTTGAATGCCATGCCTACAGGAGAGCATCAGAAATACATGCCTAATTTCACTAGTATAGAGGGAGTAACAACTGAAGAACACCTTGAGTCTTTTTATAGTTATGCCGATAACCTAGATATCAGTGAGGATGATGTGTGGATGAGAGTGTTTGTCCAAAGCCTTGATGGAGAGGCTAGAAAATGCTTCAGAGAATTGGCCCCTAGGTCTATGGTAGACATTGAAGCATTAGATGATGTATTTTTGAAGCATTGGGGAGATAAAAAGGACCTGCTATATTATCATACTGGATTTGGAAACCTTAAGAGGGAAAATGGGGAATCATTGTCTGATTTCAATAAAAGATTCAATCGTATATATGTTAAGATACCAGTTGAAGTAAAGCCTACCCCCAACTCTACCAAACTCACCTATGCCAATGCTTTTGACTCTGATTTTTGCCTACTATTGAGAGAAAGAAGATGTGCCACTCTGGCCGAAATGCAGGATGCAGCCCTAGAGGTAGAGTCTAATATCATGGTTGCAGAAAAGCTCAAAGGTCATTCCAATAGAGGGAGGCAGAGAGGTGACGCTTCTTCTTCCTTTGCTTCATCTTCAGAACCTAAATTAGACAAAATGACTAAAATGATAGAGTCATTGGATGCTGAAATATCCAAGCTGAAGGTTGAGAAGAGCTCTGGAAAGGAAAGGCTTCCAAAAACAATTTCTCCAGGAAACCCAAATCCATTCAGAAGAGAAAATGATCAATTGTAAATCATTCAGAGGGGTAAAGAATCTGGTGAAGAACAAAAGGTTAAAGCTCCTTTCCAAAACGTGGTCTTGGAGGAGGAGCAGTTTGAAAAAGAGGATGAAATCCATTGCATGGAAGATAAGGGCAGTGCTGCCTTCTTGATATTGGCTGCCTATGAAGAATCATTACTCCAGGACCAAACCGGTTAAGAGTGGGACAGAGAGACTATTCTACATACTGATGAACGTCAAAGATATAATCTGAACTCAAGACCAAGCAATGTCAAGGAGAATCCCACTCAAAGAGTTGTTATTCCCTCGAAGCATTAGAACATCAAACAGAAAAGGCCAGCAGCTAACCCAGTAGTCCTCAAAGCACTAGCTCAAGAGGTAAGAGATCCTGACAAGTCCCCTTCCCTTTTCAACTTTGAATCAGAAGTCCAGAAGTTAAAAATATTTGTGCCTCTGATAGAACTTGCAAAGAGTGATGTTTTTAGAAAGCCTATCTTTGATGCTCTTCAGCTGAAAGCCACGCAAGCCTCTATTGACTATGTCAATTTGTAAGATGACAAACCTGTAGTTGTGCTTAGCCCAATGACTGAACCTATTGATGATAATTCCCCATCATTTTATGTCTCCTTGACCATTCATGACAAAATACTCCACAATTGCCTACTGGACACAGGGGCTAGCCACAATCTGATGCCCAAAGCTGCCATGGAAGAGTCGTGCCTTGATATTACCAAACCTTACCATGATCTATTCTCCTTTGATTCAAGAAGGGTGAAATGTCTGGGGTTGATCAAATATTTAGCTATTACCCTAACTCAGCTGCCCATGAAGAGCATGATGATGGACATTGTGGTAGCAGATGTCCCTCCTAAGTTTGGCATGCTGCTATCCAGAGGATGGATTAAGAGACTAGGTGGGACATTACAAAATGACTTATCTTATGCCACTGTCCCACTCTTTGGAGGAGATATCAAAAGATTATGCAGAGAAGCATAGCTGGCCTACATCATCAGTGCTGAGAAGAATCCTTCTAATCATCCTATCTACCCTGTGGACACTAGCTTTGGGGCATGCATTCTCCAAACTGAAGAATCTCAGAAGGCCTCAATGTAGCTCTAGAAACCAATAGTCCAAGCCTTGGGAGAGCAAAGAAGTCAGGTTTGGGAGATGTTTTTTTATGGAGCATGTTTAAAGGAAACTGCAAGAGCAGGGGTGGTGCTGATATCTCCAAAACAAGAAATCAAACATCTATCTTTTAAGCTGGCTTTCCAAGTCACCAACAATATAGTAGAGTATGAGACTCTGATATTGGGTCTTAACGCAACTAAAGATAGAGAAATCAAAAACATAAAGGTGTTTGGAGATGTTGATCTCATCATTCAACAAGTGAATAAAACATTTCAAGCAAGGCACCCAAGGCTGGAAGCATACATAGATGAGGTATGGAGACTGAAAGACTCTTTTGATAGTTTTTGTACCTCATATATTCCTAGAGTAAAAAATCAGCTTGTTGATTCCCTTGTTGTGTCTACTAGCATGTTTACCCCTCCCATGCCTCCCAGACTAGTTTATGAAGTTCCGATGAGATACAGACCATCCTTGCCTGATAATGCCTAACATTGGAAATTTTTTGAGGATGATGATGAGGTAAAAAGGTTTCTACAAGTCATTGATGAATTATATGAAATGAAAATTGATCAAGAGAATGAAGCCTTGGAGCAAAACCCCCAGCCCCAGCTTAGAAACAAAATTGGCAAAGATAGCACTATCCAGCTACCCAGCAATCAGATACCTAAAGGTCTAGTTCCCTTAAAAAAGATGTTTGACCAAAATGATGTGCATTATAAGGCTGCCCAAAAAGAAGATCAATCTGCAGTCTATAAGCATAACATAGGGAGTCCAGAGAATCCAAGATACATAAATCTGTCCACCCATCTATCTACTGCCCAAGTTTCTAAGTACTGCAATTTAATGAAGCAATTTGCTGATGTTTTTGCCTGGGAATATATTGACCTGAAAACGTACGACAAAAATATCATCCAGCATAAAATTCCTTTAAGAAAGACACCATCCCTTTTAAATAGAAACTAAGGCCCATAAATCCTTTACTCCTCCTTCTGATTGAAAAAGAAATCAAGAAGTTGTTGGCTGCCAAAATCATAGTCCCCTTGAGATATTCAAAGTGGGTAGCCAACTTGGTAGTTGTGAGGAAGAAAAGCGGAGAAATCAGGCTTTGCATTGATTTCATAAATTTAAACAAATTCTCTAAGAAAGGAAATTATCCTCTACCCAAGATGGAGCATTTGCTGCAGAAAGTCTCAGGAGCCAATGTGATGTCTTTCTTGGATGGATTTTCAGGGTATAAATAGGTTGTTGTGCATCTATATGACCAAGAAAAGACTGCATTCACCACTTCTTGGGGCACTTTTATGTATTCCAAGATGCCTTTTGGGCTGATGAATGCTAGAGCCACCTTTTAGAGAGCTATGGATATAGAATTTGTAGGAGAGAAGGATAAGTTTGTCCTTATCTACCTAGATGATATAACAGTGTACTCCAGTAGCCATCAAAACCATGTGGAGCATTTGAAGAAAGTATTTATGAAGTGCAGAAGGTTTGGGATTTCAGTCAATCCTAAAAAGTCACAGTTTTCTTTAGAAGAAGGCAAGTTCTTTGGACATGTTGTTTTTGTTGTAGGTGTCAAAATTGACCCAGAAAGAGTAAGAGCAATACAGACCTTGTCTGTCCCAAGATCAAACAAGGATATCCAGTCCTTTCTAGGAAAGATAAATTTTGTAAGGAGGCTTATCCCAAATTTTGCAGAACTTGTAAAACACATTACCTCCATGTTGAAAAAGGGGGTCAGAAATCAAATGGACCGATGCAACAAGAAGATCTTTTGAATCCATCAAGAAAGCTATTATGGAAGCTCCTACTTTAATCAGCCCAAATTATAGCAAGGAGTTCCGTATATTTTCATTTGCCTCTAATGACACCCTTGAAACAGTTTTATTGCAAGCATATGAGGAAGGTTCAGAGCATCCAGTGGCATTTTTGAGCAAAACCTTAAGGGATGCTGAGCTGAGGTATGATATCATTAAAAAACAAGCATATGCTCTTATCAAATCTTTGAAAGCCTTCAAAATTTACATTCTGCATTCCAAGGTAATTGCATATGTGCCCTCTGCTTCAGTAAAAGATGCCCTAACGCAGCCATATGCTGATGGAAGAAGGGATAAATGGATTGCAAAGCTTATTGAATTCAACATAGAATTGAAGCCCACCAAACTTGTGAGAGGTCAGGGCCTTGCTAGATTAAGGCTGAAGAAAATTGTAGAATGCTAGACATGAATTTGATGAGCACGAATTCAGAGGATGGTCAGACATAAGAAGAAACAGTTAAACCAGGAAAAAATCAGTCATTGGCAGAAAATATAGCCTCTTGTGAATGGTATTCTACAATAGCTCACTTCTCGCTGAAGCTAGAAGTTACTCCAGACCTTAGTTCAAGATAAGCCAAAACTATTAAGCTTAGGGCAACTAAATATTGCATTCATGAAAATCTGCTCCTCTGGAGGGACCCCTCTGGGATTCTGTTAAGGTGTCTGGACAAAGAACAATCGATGGAGGTTATGCAACAGTTTCATTCCAGCATATGTGGATGGCATCACTATTGGAAAACTACACCCCATAAGATCCTTAGAGCTGAGTACTATTGGCCCACCTTATTTTCTGATGTCTTTTCATTTGTTAAATCTTGTGATAAGTGCCAAATATTTGAAGGGAAACAACAATTGAAGTCCCTACCCTTAAAACGAATACATGCTAGTGGCCCTTTTTAGCAGTGGGGCTTGGATTTCATAGGGGAAATCAATCCACATTCCAGTGGCCAACAAATATGGATCTTAGTAGCCACTGATTACTTCACTAAATGGATTGAGGTTGATCATGATGTGGTCACGAGGTTCTTGACATAGAATACCTTCACCAGGTTTTGTTGTCCACATAGATTAGTCATAGACAATGCATTAACCTTCAGGGCAAAAGCATTGGTGGACATGTGTAACTCAATGGGAATTAAGTTAGTTCATTCCACCTCATAATACCCTCAAGGAAATAGTCTAGCAGAATCTTCCAACAAGAGCCTGATAAGGATAATTAAAAATTTGTTGGAAGACAACAAAAAGAATTGGGATTTTAAGCTCAAGTATGCACTATGGGCTGACAGAGTGACCACCAAGAAAAGCATAGGGAATTCTCCATTCAAGCTAGTATTTGGCACTAAGGCTGTATTCCAAATTCAGTTAACCCTCCCTGTGGCAAAGTTCTTGTATTAAGAGAAGAATGAGGAAGAGGACATGGAAAAAAGGATTTGTGATTTGGAAAAAGTACATCAAATTCGAGATCAGCTAATTGAGAAGTCTGTAGCAATTCAAAAGAGAATCAAGGATGCTTTTGACAGGAAGGAAAAAATAGATAGTTTTCAGGTTGGAGACTTGGTTCTTAAGTGGGATGCACTGAAATAAAAGAAAGAAAACCATGGGAAGTTTGATTCTTTGTGGACGAGACCTTTTGTCATCGCTCAGATCCAGGGGAACAACACTTTCAGGTTGAAAAGCATGGAAGGAGAGATAGTTGTTGATGACCCAGTTAATGGGTGATTTTTGAAAATTTATGTTGTTTAAGTTCTTCAGGCCTTAAAGTTGTAAATATGTTGTTTTATCAGTTTTAGTGTAAGCTTAATTAGACTCCATGCCCAATGGAACACTAGGAAATTCTTCTCATCTGGTTTTGACAGGAAAGGCATTGGTCTACAGTTCTTGAGACCTCATAAGGAGGATCTCATCCCTAGAAGGAGCCAGTGTTAGATCTACTACATATCTTGGATATTGGAGGATCAGAAGTGAGCTTGTTCGGTTTAGTTATGCCTCAAATGAGCTTATAATGGTTATTCTTGTCTTTTTCCTTTGCCCCGCCCATTCTCCCTTCATCTCTGTTTCCTCTGTTGTTGCAAGCCCTGAGCGCCAAATCCCAAAACCCCATAAAACCTTAGTCATGTTCCTTCGCGCCTTATAGAATCATTGCATTCAATTACAACCATCGATTGCGGCATGCCGATCCAACAGCTCTTCTCGCACTTGACAAAGAGACCCACGCGATTGAATCCCTATCATCCGATCATCTCCTCTAGAGATTCAATGACAGTCGCTCTCCCCGCACCCACAAAGCAATGAAACATTAACGTGTGATGGAGACTGGTTTTCCTCTCTCCTCTGCCACCATGTGTCATGCACTGAATGGAATCATGCGTTGTCGCTCTTTACCGCCCAACTCTCTGAAGGCGGTGCGATTGATACCACTTACCACTTCACCTCATGACCCCGCCCGATAACTACCATGTGCTTTCGCCGCCCAACCACCATTGGATCTGTCTCCCTGAGATCCAACGGCCCACGTTCGATCCACTCCCACCTCTTCTGATACCCTTTGCCAAGCCATCTCTACCATCTATCCTTCCAATCCAATGGCTGATCTTTCTCCCTCATCTAGCTCGTCCATTCGCCACGTAGTCCACACTCCTTGACCATTCTGTGTGCCCCAAGGACGAAGGTGACCAACTCACCAGTAGCAATTGCAGTCGCTCCTCAAAAACGACATTTAACAGACAATATGGACGAGGAGGAGAAGAGTAGGGCGCAAGCAGACAACCACATTAAACAGTTATGGAACTTTATTGATACGAGCACTCCAGCTGCCTGAGAGGACAACAAAGCACCTGAAAAGATCAGATTCATCCACTGAAACAAGAAAAAAGCACTCAGAGGCTCCATCAGGTAGTTAAATGCAATTGGTGGTCAATTATGACCCCTCCATACCTAAAATGGCCAAGTGCCTTTGTAATGAAACTTTATATATATGCACGAACAAAATGTAATCAGGGTTGATGGTTGATGTTTTGATGTAAGGTTCAACGTCTAGAGACTGTAACTGTTTTGACAGTTGCAGTGTCTCGTCTTCATTTTCACCTAATACAATATTCTTTTGCTTTGAGTTGCTCACTTTCCATTTACCTTCTCTTCCAAGTTGTGCCTGATATGCTGTATTCCTGAACTCTTGATGTTTAGCATTAGAGTAGCTGTCATCCTATATCTGTGTTAAAGTCTTGTATGTATCATTGAATAAATTATTTGGTTTTCTTTTCATCTAGTGCCAGAGAGCTGTCATCCTATCTGTGCATTAGTAGATTATATTAGCAGACTTCTTTACTGGTTGTAGTAGGCCATCACATGGTCTCGTGCATCTGCTGGTGTGGTCAGTATTCTCCATATTTACCCAATCTTAAACTGTGAGTAGTTGGTGGTCTAAAGCCTCGTAGTCTGTGTTGTGTGTGGATCATGATTGTTCAGAGGTCTTTGTTTCAGTTGGATGTATACCTTAGGAAGTTTGTACACCCCTCCACGCGAGGGGGTGTGGGGGGGACTTGTCCCCCGGGATCCGGAGGGGCCGATCCCCCCAGCTAGGGAGTCTGGGGGCCAGTGGTCCCCCGACGAGGGCTCAGGGGAAGCGCCCCCAAAGCTAAAAATAAATGTAAAATTTCCTTGTAAAAGTACAGTAATTTATAGTCAATTTGGGTCGTTCATTAGGCGGATGATATGACGGTATAACTTATGTTTAGTTTAGGGTTTTTTACCCTAGAAGGCAACCCCTCTCTTTGTATGAGGGAATTGTATTGAGTATATGTAATATATGTGTATTCTCTGAGTGAGAAGTAGAGAGGTGAGATTGTGAGAGAAAACAGAGGATATTACAGAGATCTGATGTGGGTTGTTTCTCTTCATTTTGCTAGATAATAGAAAGAAGGGACTAGCTTTTCGGGGTGGACGTCGCCCAAACTGGGTGAACCACATATATATGTGTCTCTCTTGTTTTATGTGTTTTCTATGTTTATATTTCTACAACATTTTATGTGTTCCATTGCTTCGTAATATATAATTTCATAACAACTGGTATTAGAGCCGAAGGTCTATTTGGCTGATAAACTCGCAAGAAAGAAGGGTTCCTCATTCGAGTGGGAGCAATGGTGGAAGATGGTAAGTTTAGGGTCGAGAAATTTAACGGCCAAAAATTCTCATTGTGGAAGATGAATATGGAAGATTATCTGTATTAGAAAGATCTATACCTACCATTGGGCCGAAAAGCAAAGATATCGATGGGTATGACAGATGAAGAATTGAACCTTATCGATAGAAAGGCACTTGGAACAATACGGTTGTGCCTCGCAGTGTCGGTCACCTTCAACATTTTGAAGGAAACAACGACAGAGGGTTTGATTAAGGCATCGAAGAAACTATATGAAAAACCCTCGACCTCAAACAAGGTATTTCTTATGAAACAATTATTTAATATGAAGATGTTGGAAGGTGGATCTATTGCAGACCATTTAAATGATTTTAATACTGTTACAACTCAGTTATGTTCTGTATGGGTAAACTTTGATGATGAAGTTAGAGCTCTGTTATTCTTGTGCTCATTACCAGAAAGTTGGAATGGTTTAGTAATGGCCGTTAGTAACTCTGTTTCTGGATCTAGTACTTTAAAGTTTGATGATGTTGTCGGTGCTATCCTTAGTGAAGAAATGTGATGGAAAAGCTTTGGTGAGACATCAGGTAATGCTTTGAGTGCAGAGTCTAGGGGAAGAAAAATGGAAAGAGGAAAGAGCTCAAGATATCACAATAAATCAAGGAAAGGAAGATCCAAGTCCAGATCGAGGATAGTGTGCTGGAAATGCGGAAAGAAAGGAAACCTAAAGAAAGACTGTAGATCTCGGAAGGGAAAAGAAGGAGATGCACATCAAGAAAACAATCACGAAACAAATTGACATGTGAGGTGTTAGAAGATTCTTTGATTCTTTCTTTAAAAAGTATTACTGATTCCTGGGTGGTAGATTAAGGGGTCTCATTCCATGCCACACCCGATAAGAAATATTTTCATGACTATGTTCAAGGAGATTTTGGACAAGTTCGTTTGGGTGATGATAAACCCTGTAAAATTGTTGGAATGAGTAAGGTTCTTGTAAAACATCAGAATGGAAACCAATGGCTACTAAAGGAGGTAAGGCATGTTCCAGAGCTAAAGAAAAATCTGATTTCAACAGAGCAGTTAGGCGGTGAAGGTTGCCTGACAACTTTCACAGATAAAGCTTGGAAGGTCACCAAAGGAGCCCTAGTAATAGCAAAAGGCGAAAATGTTGGTACATTGTATTTATGCAATGGTATTTCTAACTCTGTTAATGCTTTAACTTCCAAAGGAGAAGATGCAACATTATGGCATCATAGGCTCAGAAACATGAGTGAAAAAGGGTTGAAGATTCTTCACTCAAAGAATTTGTTTCCGGGTTTGAAGAATGTTGATTTGGACTTCTGTGAGAATTGCATTTATGGAAAATAGAAGAGAGTCAGATTTCTTAGAGTTGGGAAAGAAAAGAAGAGCAAACAATTAGAGCTTGTGCATACAGATGTATGGGGACCTGCTCAGGTATCATCTCTTGGTGGCTCTTGTTATTATGTTACTTTTATTGATGATGCAACTAGAAAAACTTGGATTTATTGTATTAAGAATAAATCTGATGTATTTGATACTTTTAAGAAATGGAAATCTTTGGTTGAGATTGAGACAGGAAAGAAATTGAAGTGTCTTAGATCAGACAATGGAGGTGAATATTGCAGCAAAGAGTTTGATAGGTACTGTTCAGAGCATGGAATTTGTAGAGAAAAAGCAATTCCAAGAACACCACAAGAAAATGTTGTGTCAGAAAGGATGAACAGAACAATCATGGAGTGTGCAAGGTACATGAGATTGCATGTAGGATTGCCTTTACAGTTTTGGGCAGATGTTGTAGATACTACTATTTATCTAATAAATAGAGGGCCTTCAAGTTCCTTGAATGGTGGTGTTCCAGAGGAAGCATGGATAGGTAAAAGGGTAAACTACTCTTTTTTAAAGCCTTTTGGTTGTGAGGCCTTTGTCCATATTGATAAAGAAAATAGAACAAAGCTTGAGGGAAATTCAAAGAAATGTACCTTCATTGGATATGTTGTTAATGATTTTGGTTATCGCTTATATGATTACGAAAGTCACAAAATCATTAAGAGCTGAGATGTAATATTCAATGAAAAGGTCTTGTATAAGAATCAGTTGCAGGAAAAGAAACAGGAAAAAGAAAACAAGGAATACGCAGTCCTTGATGAAATCACTTAAAAAGTAAAGGTCCCTAAAAATAATAATAATCAACAACTACAACAACAACAACCACCACAACAGAAATAGGCACCCCAAACACCTGAAAGTGGTGTTAGAAGATCTACTAGGATAAGTAGACGCCTTGAACGATACTCTCCTTCATTATATTATTTATTGTTGACTGATTCTGGTGAACCCGAATGTTATGAAGAAGCAATGCAGGTTGAAAGCAGGAAGAAGTGGGAGGTAGCCATGGAAGAAGAGATGGACTCCTTATAGCATAACACGACTTGGGACTTAGTGAGGTTGCCTGCAGGTAAAACTACATTGCAGAATAAATGGGTTTACAGGCTGAAGGAAGAAGATGGAGGAAAACAGAGGTACAAAGCTAGACTTGTGGTGAAGGGGTTTTCAAAGAAGAAGGGTATTGATTTTGATAAAATATTTTCTCCTGTTGTTAAAATGACTTCAATCAGAACTATTTTAAGTCTAGTAGCAGTTGAAGATTTCCATCTTGAGCAGTTAAATGTAAAGACATCCTTTCTCCATGGGGATTTGGAGGAAGAGATATATATGCAGTAGCCACAAGGATATGAGATGAAAGGGAAGGAGAAACTAGTGTGTAGGTTGAAGAAGAGCTTGTATGGCTTAAAACAGGCTCCAAGGTAGTGGTATCTAAAATTTGACAAGTTTATGTCTGAACAATGTTATACTAGATGTCACTCCGATCATTGTGTTTATTTGAAAAAGCAAAATGATGGCAACTATATTATATTGTTATTGTATGTAGATGACATGCTTGTTGCAGGGTTTAACATGTAGGAAATAAATGTGCTCAAAAGAAAATTGACAAATTCATTTGCAATGAAGGATTTGGGAGCTGCAAAACAAATCCTTGGTATGAGAATCACTAGGGACAGGAAAAATCGCAAGTTAACATTGTCTCTGAATGAGTACATACAAAAGGTGTTGAAAAGATTTAATATGCACAATGCAAAACCAGTTAGTACACCTTTTGCTAGCCATTTCAATCTTAGTAAGGAAATGTTTCCAAAGACCCTAGAAGACATGGATTATATGTCTAAAGTTCCATATGCATCATCAGTTGGAAGCTTAATGTATGCAATGCTCTGCACAAGGCCTGATATTGCCCATGCAATGGGATTTGTATGAAATTACATGAACAATCCAGGAAAGGAACATTGGATGGCAGTGAAATGGATTCTCAGATATTTGAAAGGTACCACAAATTAAGAATTATGCTTTGGTGGTTCAAACATTTCTCTAAAGGATATGTTGATGCAAATATGGCAGGTGATAGATATAATAGGATGAGAACTACATGATATGTATTTATTGTTGGTGGAATAACTGTCATTTGGGTTTCAAAAATCCAAAGTGTTGTTGCACTTTCAACAACAGAAGTAGAGTGTGTTGCTGCTACAGAGGCTAGTAAAGAAATGATTTGGTTACAAAGGTTTATGGGTGAATTAGGTAAGGAGCATGATATGGGCATGTTATATAGTGATAGCCAAAGTGCCATTCATCTTGCAAAGAACTCATCATTTCATTCTAAGACTAAACACATACAGCTCAAGTACCATTTCATACGATCAGTGTTGGAAGATGGAGAGTTGAAGCTGGAAAAGATACACACTAGTCAGAATCCTGCAGATATGCTAACAAAAGTTGTAACGAGGGATAAATTGAGAATATGCTCAGTTTCAATTCGTCTTCAAGGATGACAATGAAGATGAGAAGCAACGAGGTATAAAGAGGAGTCATTGTCCAGCAAATGAAGCAGCGGTGGAGTTGCTATAATCATTCTCCAAGTTGGAGATTGTTGTGTGTGGAGCATGATTGTTTAGAGGTCTTTGTTTCAGCTGGATGTATACCCCAGGAAGTTTGTACACCCCTCTACGAAGGGGGCGCAGGGGGGATT
>APFE030225670.1:136650-161644 GCA_000404065.3 Pinus taeda | reverse complement strand
TTCCCCCCCGCGGGGGTCCGGGGGGGCTGATCCCCCCCGGCTAGGGGGCTTGGGGGCCAGCGGTCCCCTGGCAGAGACTCAGGGGCAGCGCCCTCAAAGCTAAAAACATATGTGAAATTGCCTTCTAAAAGTATAGTAATTTCTAGTCGATCTAGGCCGTTCATTAGGTGGATGATCTGACAGTAGAACTTATGTTTAGTTTAGGGTTTTTTTCCCTAGAAGGAAACCCCTCTCTTTGTATGAGGGCATTGTATTGAGTTTGTGTAATATATGTGTATTTCCGAGCGAGAAGTAGAGAGGTGAGACTGTGAGAGAAAACAGAGGATATTACAACGAATCTACTATGAGTTGTGTCTTTTCATTTTGTTGGATAATAGAAAGGAAGGATTGGTTGTTCGGGGTGGACGTAGCCCACTTGTTGAACCAAGTATATCTGTGTCTCTCTTGTTTTATGCGTTTTCTATGTTTATATTTCAGCAATATTTTATGTGTTCCATTGCTCCGTAATATATAATTTCATAGCAGTCTGAGGGTGTTCATGCATGTCTGGAGTAAAGAAAAGTAAAAGTGGTTATCTGGCTTGGACAAACATCATTCCTTCCATTCATCCATTTGCAACAATAAGTTGAATTTATATGTTACCAGGCATCTCCGAGCTACAACCTAGGAGAGTTTCTTGGAATCCTAACAATATCTACATCTTTGGTAGCCTATAATTTTGAGTAGTTGTTGAAGTTTATTCTTTTTCTTTTAGCTTATAATATTGATTAGTTGTTCCTTATTCATATTTACTTTATATGGGAAGGTTGATTAGTTGTTGAACTTTAGTAGAGTATAATTCCTCAAAAAATCTGTGACATTGATCCCTATCACATCTTTCTCATGGGAACATGATTAGAGGACCCCACCATCACAACCAAAAAACAAATTATGATTTCTTGTTTATTGTATAGATCCAGTTTTGGCATTAGTGAGATAGTTTGGTTATGATTTCTTGGAAATATTTACATTTGGTATTTTTCTTTTCATGTGATTGTATTATCATAGAAGGTAGTTCATTTCATAGATTAAGTGCTTAAAATTAGTTAGATATCTTTTTCCAAAATCAGTTCACCTTTTCTACATTTACTTGTAATATTTTGCAGATGAAAATAAGAACAATTGCATGTGATGTTGCAGGGCTATTGGATCTACATGAATGGACCCATTTCACCAACTCCATTTAGGTCTTCTCCACCTTATTTTTATGCATGCTGGCCCATGTTCTATATCTTTGTTTTTCGGTCAATGTGAACAGCCATCTCAGCACAAATCCAACCTTCTGGAAGTGTTGGCCTTGGCTAAGGGTGTTGATCACTTTCACTACACTTCCCCCAACTTTTATACAACCTTCCAAGACTTAATCTCATCAATCTTACCCTCCAAACCCTCTCAACTAACTTCTTATAACATTTCATGACATCTTGTAGCAGTATGGAAATCCTGTAACAATATCCTATAGCACACTTGAACAATGTAAACTTTCAAATGGGAAATACAAAATTAAAATGGGAACTCTAGCCAAAAAACCCCCAAAAAACATGAAAAACAGTGCTAAAAACAAGAAGTGTTGATGTTGGAATCACAAATTTTTTTCTAGGGTAAATTTTCAACATGTTTTAAAAATGGCAGTGAAAACCAGTTTTTTGTGCTAAAATTGTACAAAAAAAAAAAAAAAACGAAAAGCGTTGATGCTTCAATAACTTTTTTTTTCTATGGTAAATTCTCAACATGTTTTAAAAATGGTAATGAAAACCGAGTTTTTGTGCAAGAATTGTGAAAAAAAGACCCCCTGAAAATGAAAAGCTTTGATGCTGGAATGACACTTTTTTTTTCTAGGGTAAATTTTCAACATGTGTTGATGAAATAATGTATTTTTTGTTTTTAGGATAAAATTTCAACACTTTGAAATAATGGCGTAAAATATTTTATCATGACTCTAAAAAACATTAAAATTTTAAAAGAATAATGAAAACATAAAATTAAAAATTAAAACGAAAATTAAAACAATGGAATAAAATAATAATAAATAAAATAACAAAACCAAATAAAAATATTATATTAAAAACAAACCATAAAATAAAAATAAAAAAACAAAAAAATCAAATATATAGAAAGACAGAAAGAAAAAGTCAACATAAAAAACTAAATTTAAAAAACATAAAAAAAAACGTAACCAAAAAAAATAGTCAATCATAAAAATGTTAAAAAGAAAAACAAAAATTAACCTATAAAAGGTCAGAATTAAAAAACTAAAAAAATATTAAAAAAATATAAAAAAATATATAATAAGAAAAACATATTTGAAAAAAAAAAACATAAAAACTGTAAAAAAAAAAAAAAAAATATTTTGTAAACCATAAAAAAAAATAAAAATTAGAAAAAATAAAAATAAAAACTTGATTAAAAAACTATAAAAATAAGTAAATAAAAATAGAAAATTTTAAAAAACCATTAACAAAGACTTTAAAAAAAAAATAGACTATATTGAACAAAAAAAAAAAACCCAAAAAATTAACAAAAAACCAAAATAAAAAACCACAAAAATTACATTTAAAAAAAAACTTAAAAACTTAAAAACAAACAAACACACACAAAAAAAAAAACAAAAAAGCAATTAAAATTAAAAAAAGTATATATTTTTTCAATTTGTAAAAAAAAAAAATTATGCCTCCACGGGCTGTAGGGTGGTGGAGATTTGATGCCCATGGGTAGCAGAGCTATTTGCAGCTCCGCTACCCTGGGTTGCGCCCCCACGGGCCGTCGGCTGGCCAAAGTCCAATCACAACTTTGCCGCCAAGGGACATGCCCCCCATGGGCCACTGGGCAGCTGAGATCCGATTCTGAGGATCAGATCTCTGCCACTTGGTGGCCATGGGCGGTGGGGCTTTTTGCAACTCTGACACATTTCAAAATTGAGTTGAAAATCACTACATTTAAAAACAAGTATTTATATTTGATACATAAGAAAATTTAGAGTGTCAAAAATATGCTCCAAGAAAAATTGTATTCCGCCTGACCTGTTTTCAAAATCGGTTGACTCTTTTGCTACCTCAACGAAACGGGTAATCATATCAGTTCACGTTTCAAAGTTTACATTGTTCCTGTAACCTCCTGATTTGACCTGCAATGATAAGATAACTTATTTGAGTAGTTTGAGCCCTCAGCTTGGACTCCATGACCAAAAGTGCCACCTAGACCAGTCCCTTCATTCCTTTTCCTTTCTTACAAGATCAAATAGCATTAGTTATTTCATTTTGAATTTAGAAAATATGGCTTTATTTACTCTGCAAGTGTGAATTAGATAGTCAATGCATGCATTCTCGAATTATGAATTGGTAGGATAAACTTCTATTTTCAAGCAAATATGATAGCTATATGATTGAGTGTAAGTGAGAATAGTTTCCTTTTTGTAGATTAGCATAAGTCTTCTATTATTTTATAGCAGTTACAAGTTGACAACATTCATTTTTGAGTTGAAAATAATTTACTCTCTCTATGCTAGGACTAGCCTTAGCATTCTCCTTTCAGTAGTTAGTCTCCTTTCAGTTCAATTGAGGAATGGTCTGGAACCCTAATGATCAAGTGACATAGTTGAGGGTTGCATGAGTAAAATGATGCATCTACTGTGTATATAGCAGTGTCACCTCTAGGTTTGTACGAAACCCCAGATTGATAAGTAAAGTTGAAGAGCCCTTGTGACTTACAACGCTCTTAGTGCAATACCAGGGCTCACCACTTACGCTTTAGATCTTTCCTTTTAATCCTTTTTATTTTATTTTAAATGGACCCTTTCCATATCCCTATTTGGAATTGCGTTTCTAGATGAGTATCATGCACCACTCCATCCAATATAATAGAACTCTTTTCCAAAAATAAAATTGATTGTGAGGGTAAATTTTATGCATCTAAACATGTATCTTATTTTATTGACAATTGTACTTCTGATAATATTTTTAATGAAGATGTTATGTTTAAGATTTTTACACTTCATTTCAAGGTCTTTGTGAAGAAATCATGTGAAAGAATGTCGGCCTCATTTATTCATTCTTGGGATCCATTTATAGGTGATTTTTTTATTGGATTTTTAATATTTTAATTATGTTAAATTATGTGAAAAAGTTAATGGTCATAGGATGAAATATGATGAATCATTAGAAAATTTTTCAAGTAGATTTATTCATCTTTGTTGTATATTTCCTTTAGAGAATATTCCTTTTATTAATGAATGAATTCAACATTTAGTTTCCCTTTATTTGGAACAAGATCAATTTGAATCAAACATTTATAACCAATCACTAGTTGATTTTGAATAAATATAAATAATAAATGAACTACATCTTATGCCAAGTTTTTTCCTCTCTCACACATGTAGATTAGGGAAAATGTGATACTTTGAAAGCAGGACATGTAATACTGATATCTCTCATCTACCTACATCTTCATCTCTTAATGAAAAAATATCTTTTGTAAACAATGAGATCCCACTTACCCATGAACAAAGAAATGAAGAAATTTTCAATAAAGAGAAACAAATTTGAACTATTTCATAAATTATGACAAGTACCTCAGAAATGGGAGAAGTTGAGCATGAATATGTGAAAAATCTTCTCATAATCCTGATGACAAGATTCAAAACTATCCCACTAGTTCTCTATCAAAAACAATTATTGAATATTCTTATGATATGCTCTTATCTTCACCTTTCTACAATGAACACACTAATTTTTTGTAAATGGTTGGGTGTTGAAATATATTAATAGGGCATAACATATGTACAAATTAGTTAAACATAGGAGAATATATAAAACCACAAAATTCAAAATTAGAATCAGATACGATAATATAAGGGTTTTCTTTTGCAGATGATAATACTTTAGGAGATTATTTCTATCTTCTTGCATCATTAACTTATTATTCCTTGTACCCTAACTTGTTTAATGTAGGCGTTACATAAAAAAACATTTTAAATCCTGTAAACATGCATCATGTTTGACCAAATCCTAATCATAGGAAAGATGATAACATCTTACATGTAGAAGATGAATATAATCAAACTTCTTCCCATCTATATATTTTTTTTCAACCTTCTACATGGGAAGAAGGAAATTCTACAACTAATCTATTTTGAGACTGTTTTCTATTGATTCACCTACATTCGCAAGCAATGAAGATTCTTATTGTAATCATTTAGGTGAAATTAAACCTTTTAATTGATTAGATGATGATGCTAGTTGTCATCCCAATATTTCCCATTTATCTTATACAACTAAGGAAGAAAGGTCTTTTACATTATTCGATCCTATCAATTCATAACAAGTTGATTCTTTAGCATTTGAATTTTAGGAGACTTGTAAAGAGTATGAGATGTTGTAGTTGTAACCTATGGTTGTGACAGATTCTCATGATCTTGATAATATCTCTAAAGTTAATCGCATCAAGATTCTTACTCAATATTTCTTCATGGTAATTCTATGCATGATTCTCACTCATGTACAAATTATTTCCTAATTTTTCACACCAATCATTGCACATATCATAATAGAATAGAATATCATTTAAAATAATATTTCCATGCAAGATTCTTAGTTTCTAATACACATTTGATTATATTCTTTCATTTCCCTAACAAACTTTGTTATTATTTTAGTGTTGACAATTTATTGCGAAAAGATGGATTTATTGATTCAACAATTCTATTTCAAGTTAATGGAACAACATTACAATTCCAACATATGGTTATGCTTCATCATCTAGTTTCTTCATTAAAAATCAATTTTCATGATCTCACAGAAACTTTACTACTTGATTCCTACCAATAAAATTATTCAACTATAAGTTATCCCCAATCGCTAGTATTCTTTCAACCTAATTTTAACAACATAATTTAATTCCAGTTGAAATAATACATGATATATAATTATAGAATTGAAACATGGTTACAAGAATTATTTCAAACAAAAATTTCCATAAATAGATATTTTCCCATTGATTGATGTTAGTATGAAATTTCTTGGAAGATGTACTAAAAACATTCCACTTAATTCATTTGTGACACGTGACCCTAACAACAATTTGTGGCCTCTTATGCTTCACATCTGCATTAATAAGACTATAAAAGCATGCAACAAAATGACGTGTGATCCAAACAACAAACACCAATATATATCCAATGTAATAACCCAATATGGAAAGACTTTAAAATGAATAATAAATATTTATTGATAACTCCTGGTGAAGGAGATCTACAAAAGGGTCTATGAATCCCTCTCTGTGGAATGGGTCCTTTGATGTCCTGAATGCTTTAGTTATTGATTCACTCTTTCAATGTGTGAAAAACCTGAAACAATGTTTACAACTCAAGTGGGGCTTGAGTGCAAGAAGACGACAATGGTGACGACATTATTGATCATGGTGAAGAATGAAAGGAAAACCCACTTATTTATAGAAAAGTATTTGTTTGATCTTGAAAATGTAAAATAATAGAATAAGGATTTTGAATTCGGTTGATGTGTCACTACTCTGCGTGGCCTCACTTGGGAATGCCCTGCTCATAGCTGCCTCTCAGCGGCCCCCTGCTGCTGAGACCTTGGATAAAATGGACTCTCTAGAGGATGGAGAGCCACCACTAGATCGTCATTAAGGAACCTGAAGATTCTGCAAATGTGTTTGCTTCTCTCATATCTATAATGAGACCTCCAAAAAATAGGCCATCCATAAACAAGTTCATTAAAATATTGGATGAAATTCCTGAAATATCCCTCCCACCTACGCTCCAGTGTGGAGCAGTGCTATCTCTTGTTGAACATGGCCTAGTTGGACAATTTACTAGTCTATGGCCATCACCCAAGTCGGTTAAGAAATGGGTTGAAAGAAGCTGGACCTCGTTGATCAATGGGAAAATTTCAATAAGGTTTTGTGGAAGAGGGTATTCCACCTTCCATTTTGAAACAAAGGAAGAATGAGATCTAATATTCAAGAATGGCCCATACTTCATGGATATGAGAGGATTGTATTTAAATCGATGGACTCCAAATTTCAACCCTGAAATGGAGATGAATCAATAAAGGCCATTGGAAATGCAGTAGGGTAATACATAGATAGATGTGAACCAAAGAAGAACATGCATGTCTGTGCCAGAATATGCGTAGAAGTGGATCTAGGGAAAGGGCTTCTGGAGGCGATAAAGATTAAAGAAGATCAATGGACACACATTCAGCAATTGGGTTATGAAAAAATCTCATTCAAGTGCAAGGTATGCCACGAATATGGTCATTTTTCCAATAGATGCTACAAAAATGAAAATGTAGAAGAACCAAAAAAAAAATGGGTACAATTTAAATGGAATAAATCATCCAATACAGCCCCTCCCTAGTTCATTGTAGCTGCAGGTCGCCATAGAACCTTCTCCTCCATCACCCAATGCAAACATCTCTTCATATCTCATAAACTTGAACCCCTTTGGGCCCTTGGAAGAGCCTTCAACTCCTCCTTCACCCCGATCCCCTCTACATCCCCATAGATCCCCCCATTATGACCTCTCTTCCTACAAACACCTACGCTCCCCCTCCCCCATCTGTTGATCAAATACTAACTAGAAACCAGTCCAAGGAGCCTCTTCAAACTTTTGAACATAAAAAAAGCAAGAAGGAAATCCAATAAGGAGTTGAGGGATGAAGTAGAAGCCAAGGAGATGGATCTAGGTATGCAACAACCACTGGATTCTTTTTTTGGGAAAAGTTTTGGAAACAATGAAAAAAATCAGTGGAGAGAGAAAGGTCCCACACACCACCAAACAAATAAGTAATGATAGTGGTATCCTGGAATTGTCATGGAATGGGAACAACTTACAAAGCAAATGCAACAAGAGACATTCTAGCAAAAGAATCCCTAGATATTTTCATGATTCAGGAGACCAAAATAAACAACCAAGAATCTGAAAAAATGATTAAAAATTTAAAATATTATGAAGGAGTAGCAATACAGGCTATAGGATCCTCAAGAGGAATTTGCACACTCTGGAAAAAAGGAGAATGGGAAACGATACAAAAAAAAAAGGAACAACATTGGATCAAAACAAACCTAAATGAAACAAGCACAAAGGAGCAGTACAACTTCATTAATATTTACACTCCAAATCATTACAGGGGAAAAGAGAAATGCTGGAGATAGTAAAAGAAACTCTATTTGAAGTCCAAAATGGGAAAATGATCCTGGGAGGGGACCTAAACTTGGTTTGAAATGTAGAAGAGAAATTTGGAGTGTCATATCATGCTAACCCATCCAGGGAAGCTTTGGAAGCAATAATGGAACATCATAAATTAATTGATATCTCTCCAAGCAATGGGAAATATACATGGAGTAATAAGAGAGTGGGTGAAAGTAATATAAAGGAGAGGCTGGATCAAATATTGGTCCAAGAAAACATTGCATCAGGTTTCAATTCGGTAAGATCCAAAATTCTTCACACAATGACATCTGACCACAAGCCAGTGGCAATCATATTGGGAAAATTGGATAATCAAGGGCCTCTACCATTTAAATACAGCCCAATATGGGACAACAATGAAGACTTCAGAAATAAAATCACAGATGCTTGGGCACAAAGGATTATAGGATCACCCCATTATGTTTGGGAAGTAAAATTAAAATTTTGAGAATTAAGCTAAAGACTTGGGCAAGAGAAAATGAAATACAAAAAGAAAGGAAAGCAGGGCTACAAAAAAATGGATAGCATGCAAAAGGAAAATGAAAATGAAGAAGAGGAAAAACAAGATTAGTTAAAAGAAAAAGATTTTTTTTGGAAATATATAGAGAAAATTGAAAAGAGGAAGAAGAGATGAGACTGAAATATAGAAGCCTCTGGCTGAATGCAGGGGATAAAAACACAACCTTCTTCCACAACAAAATGAAAATAAAAAGATCAATAAGTTAGATATATAAAATCTAAGTGGATGGACAAGAAATAAAGGGAGCAGAGGAACTCAAAAAAGCAGCACACAATCATTTCAAAAACATCCTGACAACTAACAAACACACAACAAATTATCAGAATTTCATTTAGCAAACACAAAAAAGAACAAGCGAAGGTCATAATTCAGAAATAAACAAATAGATTTTAGAAGAGGAAGTAGTTGCAGCCATTTGGAGCCCCACCCAGACAGGAGCCTCCACCCAGACAAGACCCCTAGGCTAGATGATTTTACAATTGCCTTTTACATGCAACATGGGGATATTATAAAAAAACAATTCTTAAGAATGGTAAGAAATGTATTAAAAAAAAAGGGAAGCAATACAAAATCATCTTATCTGGCTCTAGTTCCAAAGGAATCCAATCCCTCCACTTTCAATAGATTCCCTCCTATCTCCCTTTGTAACTCCTCCTACAAGATTATTACAAGAATGATAGCCAACAAAATCAAGAAACTGCTCCAAGAAATAATATCTAAAAATCAAGGAGGCTTTTTTCCTATCAGGCAAATTATTGACAATGTAATTGTTGTACAGGAAGACATTCATACAAGCATGCAAAGGAAAGAGAAAGGAATCATCATAAAATTATATATGGCCAATGCCTTTGATAGGGTCAGTCTTCCATATCTAATGACGGTACTCAAAAAAATTGGGTTCTCCCAAGATATAATAGAGGTCATCTAGGCCTGCATTTTGGTCCCATGGAATGCACCTCTTATAAATGGAAGACCAAGGGATTTCTTCCAGAGCACGAGAGGTTTGAGACAAGGGTGTCCGCTCTCCCCTTTTCTCTATATCATTATGGCTGAAACACTAAGCAGAGCCCTAGAAAAGTAAAGGAGAGGAAGAAACATCACAAGTCTCCAAATTGCAAGAGGAGTCAAAAACATCAATCACTCTCTTTTTGTGGATGACACCCTATTGTTGGGAGTTGCTTCAAGTATAATTGCAAGAAGATTCAAGAAAGTCCTCGAAGACTTTCTTCAGGTCTCTGGGGGGATTTTAAATAACTCAAAGTGTATGATATATGGCTGGAATACTCCCCCCAGAATCATGCAAAGGATCTCACAAATTCTTGAAATCCCCACTCAAGAAAAATGGGCCCACTTCTTCTATCTTGGGCTTCCTGTCTCAAAAGAGAACCTGGATGTAGTAATATGAATCAAATAGATTGAAAAATTTAAAGATAAAATCCAAAAATGGGGTATGATATGGCTCAAGATGGCAAGAAGGGTGATTTTGATTAAGACATTACTCACGGCACTCCCAATATATCACTATGCAATAATTTTGGCACCAGTAAGTGCACATAAGCAAATGGAATTAATAATAAGCGGCTTCCTATGGCAAGGAGGGAAACAAGAGAATAAAAAATTTAGTTTGGTCAAGTGGGAGCAAGTCACATTACCATATGAACAAGGAGGATTATCCATAAGACTCCCCGGCTTAATGAATGCTTCTTTAGAAATAAAAATCATATGGAGAATGATAACTGGAAAGTAGAGTTGGTGGAAAAACACTCTTCCTGTAAAATACATGAACCAATCTAGAACAAATTTATTGAGTGAAAATATTCCCATAAGCTCGTGCACACAAAAACGAAAGCTTGTGAAAAAGACAATCCCTCTACTCACAAATCATATCTCTAAAATCCCAGGCAATCGTAAAATGGTCTCAATCTAGGAGGATAGAATTATGGGAAAAGAGCCTTTAAAACTCTAACCAAGTCTTGAAGGCATTCAAATATGGATGACAGAAAGAAGGCTGAACACATGTCACTCAAACCCCACATGGGACCAACGAAATTGGCATGGATGACAAACTATAATAATTCCTTCAAATCTGAAATGCCAATGGGACAAATTAAGGCAACACCTCAAAGGAGCAGCTCCTACAAGAATTGAGGAAGAAGATGAATTTGCAAGGGACCCAAGCGGAGGAGGCTACATAGTCCAGATGAGTTACAAATCTCTCCAAGATCATCAAAACCAACAGGATTGGGCCCCTTGGAAATCAGTATAGAAGACTGAAAGCCTACCTAAAACCAAAATATTTATTTGGATCCTCTTAAAAGGAAAAATGCTAATCTTTGAAAATCTTAAAAAAAAAAGGCTTCCATGGACCATCTAGGTGTTCTATGTTCCTGAAGGAAGAAGAGACCATCCAACACCTATTTCAAGATGCATGATGGCAAAAGAATGTTGGAAACAACTCTCAAGCCCTCTGGAAATTAACCTAAATTTTGCAAACTCCTTTCCCGATTTCTTCCAAACCTAGAAGAAGGAATATCCCCATCCAACAAAGAATAAGGTGATAATTAATAGGTTCTATAAATGCCTACTAGCAGTCTTGTGCTGGCAAATATGGTTTACAAGAAATAAAAGTATCTTCAAAGAACAAACTCCAAGAATAGAAAAAATCTTATCAAAAACTTGGGGCTTAGCATTTGAAATCTTAAGTATAAAAGGGACTATAACATCCTATAACAGGAGGAGAAATACTATATCGGGAAAGATATAATAAAAAGCAATGGGAAAAAAGGACCTATGAAGACATCCATAGCACAGAGTTGGAAAATCAGGCTAAATGAAGAGGAATTTGCAAATTGTAAAGAAAAGAAAGATACAATCTCTTCTTTGATGGGGCATATAAAAATAATCCTGGGAAAGCTAGGGTAGGAGGAATTATAAGCGATCCTGATGGAAAAGAGATAGTCTCATACGAATGGGGTCTAGGAGAAACAACAAACAATAAAGCAAAAGGATATAGTCTATTAATGGGATCAAGGATAATTAAAAAGAGAGCCATTCAAGATCCATGATAATAAGAGACTCTGCAATAATTATAGAGACAATGGCTAGGAACAAGAGCCCCAACAATTCATCCATAAATAGAATTTATAAGAGGATAAGAACTAATCTAGAAGGTTTATGAATGATTACTTTCAAGCACGTTGTGAGAGAACACAATAAAATGGCTAAAAATTATGCAAACAAAGCAACCAAAAGAACTGACGGAACCACTAGGGAAAATGAATAGATATATTACAATTAAGTTCCATAGATCAAATCAATTGTCATGAGAAAATATTTACTCATTAAAAAAAGAATGAAAACTATCAAAATATCCTCAAAAGGACATCAGCGAGTCATTGAGAATATATTTCAGCAGTAACTCTCAAATGGAAATCACGAGCTCCCCATCAAAAAATCTGGAGAAAATCAACATCCAACTCTAGCTCGAAGACCAAGGAGGATCGTGAGCCTATTCAAATGAATGGCATAGTAAGTTGTCTCATCCTTGACAAACACTAATGCAGCTCTCATCTTTTAAAGTGTAAGAATTTCAACATTCCTCTCCATTGTATTAGTGTTAAATTTATCTCAATCTCTCGGTCTCAATTACCACACAATGCCATCAAAATCCCTCCGGCGACACCTCCTCTCCTGATCCAGCTCCTGAACTCTTCACTAGCACTCTCTCCCCGTATAATCTCCATCTTCAGCCTTAAAAAATCTCTCATCCTCTGTTGGAAAAGAAGCTCAAGAAGCGCTCATCCTATCCTCTCCTCCACCGTTCTCCCTCACACCACTTCGACCTCTCCACTTCATTACTCGCAGACACCAATAAGCTCACTACAGGCTCTCCATCCAAGTGGTATTATCATGCATCCCTCAGCTCCTTACAGATTAATACTCTGCCAGCGAACTTCTACTCTATTTCCTCCTATGATTCAAAGGAAGGGAAAACTATTTAAAAAACAACAACTCCTCTAAATCCGGAAATCAACAAACCAATGCAATACAAAGATAGCAGAAGGAACATTCTAGGCAACAGAAATCACAGGAATATCATTCACAAAAGGAACAACAACTACCTCAAAAACGTAGAGAAGGAGTTGACAAAGACGAAATTCAATCCAATTGAGAAAGCAACAAGAATTCACAGATGTGCAACATGTAATGCAAGAAAGTTTATGATCAGTGGGTTCCAAGATGTTCTTCAAGACCTTAAGTCTGAAATGAAAATGGAATTCAGTTATCAAAAGAGAACTATGGAAAGCCAGAAAGTGGAGATAATTTCACTCAAGAACAAATGTGTGCACTTGGAGGAAGTGGTAGCCTATATCAAACCCTCTACCCGTAGCCAGGAGGGAGAAAACTCAGTCCACCAAGGCTAGAAGAAGGATTCCTCTCAGGAATAGTCAGTCCATAAACCCTGAAAAAACAAGAAGTAATATAATGTTTTGTAAATTTATATTACTTGCAGGCCTATATGTAAGGGAATATGCCAGGATGGATATAGGAATAAGTAGAATTTTGGAATTCAACCATAAAATCAGGGACTGCATTCTCAGTATACTGCAATCCATAAACCTTGAAAAAACAAGAAGTAATATAATGTTTTGTAAATTTATATTACTTGTAGGCCAATATGTAAGGGAATATGCCAGGATGGATATAGGAATAAGTAGAATTTTGGAATTCAAGCATAAAATCAGGGACTGCGTTCTCAGTATACTTCTATAGCTTGAATTTAATCTGCACTGAATGTAACAGGAGCATGCTACTTTTCACCCTTTTCTTGGTAATACAATCTATATGTGACCTTGTCAAAAATAAACAATAATAATAATAATAGAATAATATTGACCAAATCAAGATCTAACTGTCAGGAATATTTTATTATATTTTTTGGAGAGGGAAAAGATATTCAAAATGGTCAAATATCATTATTTAGAAATAATTAAAAAGTAAAATAATTTATTTATTATTTCCTGAGGATTAAGAATGATGTGAAATTGAAATAATTATTAAATAGTGATTTAACAATTATTTAAATAATAAAATTAAGGAATAGTGAATAAATAGTGATTTATTTAATTATTTCTAGGTGATTTAGTCAAATGTGACAAGGAATAATGATCAAATAATGATTTAATAATTATTCCTCGATAAAATTAAATAAATAATGATTTCTTTAATTATTCTCATGGGGTTTTTTAATTTTAATCATAAATAATTTGATAAAAATGGTTTACATAATTATTTCCCATGGTGAAAGTGATTTTACTATGGTAAAATTAATCCTACATGGTGTTAGGGCTTAAATCTACCCAAGGATAATTTTAGGGGCGAATGTTCGCCCTTTGGCGAAATTAAGGGGTTTTAAATTTTTAGTGGGTGAATATTTTGTATCATAGTACATTTTTACAAATCACCTCAAATAGCCCACCTTACTTTAAGGGAGAGGGTAAAAAAGGTAAATTTAGCCCTTGAAATTAGGAGTTACAACCTTCCATTCGCCCATTTTCAAGAATAGGTTTTATTTAAGTGAATCCATTCGCCCATTTTCAAGAATAGGTTTTATTTAAGTGAATCCTATGGGCCAAAGGCCCAAATACCATATTTATAAAAGAGGTATGGTAAATTAATAAAAATATAAATAAACTAGACGTATGGTAAATAAATAAAACATCTTTTTATATTTAGTCCATAATGCTCGTTCTATTTATGAAGGCTCAAGAAAGAGGTTTTATTTAAGTGAATACTATGGGCCAAATACCATATTTGTAAAAGAAAGAGGTTTTATTTAAGTGAATACTATGGGCCAAATACCATATTTGTAAAAGAGGTATGGTAAATTAATAAAAATATAAATAAACGAGAGGTATGGTAAACAAATAAAACATTTTTTTAAATTTACTCCATAAGTCACCTTATATTTACGAACACTCAAAAAATGGGTTATATTTAGGTGAAACCTATGGGCAAAATACTATGGGACAAATACCATGGACTAGATTGTTATTAATACCATGCAAAAAAAACCATTATTAACCCTAATATTAGAATTAATAAAAATATGCCACATGGTATTGACCCATGGTATTCACCAAATGGCACATGGTATTGGCACATGGTATTCACCTAGAATGTAGCCTATTTAAATGATGGAATTAAACTAGCATAGATCCATCTTACTCTGGATCTACTAACCCCCGAGAGGTATCAAATATCGTGATATGCAAACTAGCATAGAGTGAAAAAATATTTGATCCTCTTGGGGCTTGGTGGATCAAGAATGGATGTTGTAATTTAATGTACGTTAAACATTTTAGCTTGGTTAAAATAAAAAATAAAATAAAAATCAACTATTAATTTTATTGATTTTTATAAATTACTAATAGTAATTTTTAAGCTCCAGGTTTATGATAACCCATGGTATTGATAATACCATGTTATTCATTTGAGCATAGACTATTTAAAGGGGAAATTCTCTCATCTTAGATCCATCTTAATTCTGGGTCTACCAGTTTATGATAACCCATGCTACTGATAATACCATGTTATTCATTTGAGCATAGACTATTTAAAGGGGAAATTATATCATCTTAGATCCATCTTAATTCTGGGTCTACCAAGTGCTCAGATGGATATATAGGTTGGTTTTTATGATAATGAAGATATTAAATAGACTAAGGAAATTATATTGTAAAAACATATTAAGGTGAATGGTTAAATCATAGACATTGGACAAGTATATTTGTATACTTCCAGGGCTAAAAGGAATGGATTGATTGCACTAGTCATCCTTCTATAACTTTCCAACATATGTTGGAGTAAACAGATTGTAATTTGGGTAATTTTTCTAACTGCAAATAGGAACATACTTATGTATTGGCAGGGTGGTTAAGAGGTCCCTAGAAGTGATGAATTTGAATTTTTCTTGGTTTTATATATAGTATTCGGTTTTTTCTCATGCTTTCTGTGAATGACACGGGTGAATTTTAGCCTACACCCACTAGGTTATCAATATGTAATTTCGATAATTTTGATTTCAAAATATATTTTAAAGAAATGCAATGATTTCATTTGCGTATTCAATAAACACAATATTCTAATGGAATTCTACATTTGCGGTTTACCTATACAGATTCCATGGAGAAGTGTTAGTGGTGTGACATTAATTGTCCTCAAGCAGAGGCTTTAGTTTTACTCTTTTTTGGAAGCAAATACTTTCTTCCAACATTTTTGAGTTCCATGAAAAATTTGAAAGTCCTAATAGTATTCAATTATGGGTTCAAGAGAGACATAGTATTCAATTATGGGTTAAAGAGATCCACACTGAATGATCTATCGGCCTTATCTTCACTTAGTCTAAGACTATTCACTTGGAGAGCCTGCATGTGCCCCCACTTCAAGAGCATAGTAAAGTCATGTAGGACTTAGAGAAGCTATCTTTAAGCTTTTAGTGTTGATTGGAAAAATGTCTGGGTTCAATAACACCCAGTCGAGCATTAAGCTTCCAATAATGCTAGATTTTAACCTGGAGCACTTTTGTGACTTGGAGGAGACGCCCCCTCGTATTTGTGACACATCTTCAGTTGTGAATTGGACTATTAATAACTGTCATTTCCTTTGAATGTTACCTGATGACTTGGGGAACCTCAACTCTTTAATAATGTTAAGGAAGGAAAGAAAGTACATTACGCTAAGTTTTCTTATGCTTTTCAAGTTTTTCTTGGATATCTACAACGTTTCGGGTAGGAAAGTACATTCTATTAATGAAAATTTGTCTTGATAGAAAGGCCCAATTTCAAATTCTAATGCTTTCAAAAAACATTGTATAAATGTAATGTTTCTAAAAGGAAAGCATATTTTTTCAATTTAAGTATCATGATCCCATATTCCAACTTATTTTTCAGTAACCCATTAGGCTTTGTAGCTTTGAATAAATCCATGTCTTTTGATAAGATCCTTTTCCAAATTAAAATGCAGTTTCCTTTTGGAAATAACCACATACAATGTCTTGATTTTGTTATTGAGAAAATAGAGGTTGTGAAACAAGCCTATGCCATACAAGGACTTGATTCATTGATTATGTATCAATTATGGCTCTTGATGTAGCAATGTCTTGATTTTGTTGCTTGAAATAGAGGTTATGCTTTAATATTTCACAGAATCTTACAATCTTTCCATAAGTATTGAGTTGTAATCTAAGTCACTGAGGGATGACAGTAATGACAAAGGTAATATTCCATGGTTTGAAGTTCCCCTCTTACTAAATATTTAAATATATCACCATAATTTAACTGTTAGTTAAAGGAATTGTATTTGATTTGTAAACAATTCATTGCTTGATTTATAGATTTTGATTTTTTCCCTTTTTTATTTTTTTCTCAGATTTGGTATGAGATATTTTCCAATATTTGGGTTCCCTAGTTTCCCCACCATAGCTACGAGGTTCAGATGCTATCATTAAATATTCTCGGAACATTACAACTTTTCCAATAAGTGTGCTTTGAAACATTGTTGTTGCTTTTCCATGGTGTTAATGCAAATAAGCACTGTAACTAGTGCCATTATTTAGATTAAGTGCCAAAATCTAGGTGGTCTTGTAACGATGGAGTGATTTTTTTCTAGCTACTAAGGCCATATGCATTTTTATCTCTTATGTTGTCCTGAGATATTCAAATTCAGAACAAGAATCAAGGTCTCATTTCCACTGTAGATTGCAGTCAATTTCTTGAACATAATATATAGTAGATTATATTTTACTAATCAAATGTGGATATGATCCCTGGGAAATTCAAAGTGACTTTGATTTCACATTGATTTGTCAAAACATCCACACAGGAAAGGAGATTCAAAGTGACATTGATTTTACATTGATTCGTCAAAATGGAGGCAAGAGAAAAGGAAACTTTTTATTCAACAATGCTCTTAATTTCATATGTACATGCATAGACATATTAGTAGAAAATATTGAAGGGTTGCATAAGTAATATTTTCCATTCCACTACATTCTTTACAACTTGTAAATAAATAACTCAGAGCAATTCATTACACTACTTGTTATTATTTATTAATCAGTGGTTAAGATTTTGATATTGAACTGGCTAAGATTTTTCTTCCTTCTGTGAAATTGTGTGTTCTATAATGCTTATTTTCCATTCACTATGTATAGCATATAAAGTGTGTCTAATGGAGTAGGAATATTGGAAATTCTTGTGATGCTTGAACTATGTTACAAGGTAGAAACCCAACGGGGTAGGGTAGGTGCATCACCACAAAGGGGTCACAAATACCAAAGTTGGTATTGGCTAGTGCCTTGAGCTAGAAAATTTCCTTTACCCTTGTATTAATAGTGAATCTGGAGAGGATTCAAATATTATCTTTATAAGATTTATATCAATTAAGATTGATGAATAAAATTCATGAGACATGAGCTAGGATGTCCTTGCAAGGTGGTTGTTGATTATTGGAAGCTATGATGGCCATTATGTCAGGCTAGGTGGTCACACTCCCTTGATCGTGAGCACGATTGTCATCAAGATGGAAAACTTCATAGTCTAGATTGATTGCTTAGCAGTGATAATTAGTGGGCTCATTCACAAAAGCTTCTATTTCACTAATCCTTTTTATAGAGTTATCAGATTCAATTTCCAAAGCTTTTAATTATACTATAGAGTTGAGTTTTGAGAGAGTTGTGATTCACAGTGTTAAGTATAGCAGCTATGACACTTGAATGAAGACAAGCATAGTAGATGTATCATACTCTATTATAAGCTTACCTGCATATTATAAGGGACTTGGTTGGCTTTTTTATAATTTTATAAATAGGTTCCATGTCATGGAAATGTGAAAAAAAAACAGTGATATTGCCACCATGTGGCTTTTGTCATATATGGTTTTATACTTTTTTTTAAAATTCTCTAAGAGTTCACAATGCTAAGATTCACTAGGACATTACAAAGTTTTATTATTTAGTGAAAGACTCGCCAAGATCTTACAAGATTTTATAATTGAGTAAAATATTCACCATGCATGGTGAGGGATTTGCCAAAAAATTATATATACATATTATATTATTGATAAAATCACCTTCCATTTTTCCTATATAGCATGGAAATTTTCCCATTTATTATACATATAAATTTGGGGGGGTTCTTAAAATTTTCCCAGTTCCCTGTACTTTTATCGATTTCAAGCTTTCGTTCCACTTTGGGCATTGGCCTGAGCTATGGGCCTGAAAAAGTGGCTTAAATCCCTTATTCGCTGGCACAAAACTAGAAATTTGGGTCCACGGTCACTGGCATGCAGGCCTATGAGAGTGACTTTAGGTTTTTGGTCGCTCCCTTACCCATAGCATGAAAGCGACTATGGCCTTAGAGGTCCAGAACAATAGTGGGACCCAAGGACATGTTATTTGAGTCGTTGACTTGTCTCTTGAGGTTTCTGTTGATGATTTTGAATGACTATGTGTGACATTTTATCGTTTCCACTTCCTTGAGGTCACATAGGAGGTCGAATCTGATCATAGTAGCCTCTCGTCTCATGTTTACCCTCATTGGCATGATTACTTGGGTGGATGTGGGAGGAGGGTGTTACAAACATGATCCAGATCTCTTAAGCTACTAGAATAAGCCAATATCTTTTACTTCTGTGATCTTATTAGAATTGCATTTAAAAGAGTATAAAACAACCACATGTGCATAGTAAAAGAAGAGTAAACATAATGACGATCATCAAATCAAGAACACATAGCACATTGACAATGGATTTCAGCCATTTTGGGTTAAATCTTTAGGCCCGCTGTCAAGAGCAAGGAGGCCGCTTCATTAAGTGTTGTAAATGATGATGATGTACATGGTATATTCTTTGTCATTACAAGGACAAATACCCTCAACTTGAGTGACGTGTCTCTCCATGAGATGTTCTCCCTATAGGAACTCTCACTCAAATGGGTCCTCCTTCAGCATGACAAGCTAAACAAATATCACATGATATGGCAACAAGTATCCCTCAACATAATGGTAATTAGGGATCTCAACAATAAAGACATCATCTCAGTAAATCAAGAAGAAAGACATGGCATAACTACAACAGATACCTCCACTTTCGAAGATGGATGAAAAATGCAAAGCCCAACTGCTGAAATGGACTGCACCACTGAATTTATGGTGAAGAGTGGTGTAAAATTGTTTGTAAACTTGTCCAATTTTGACACCATCAAATTTTGGACCCTCGAGAATCTTGAAGATTCCCTACATATTCCTTCCTGAAGATGGCTGGAAAATCTGCTACTCAGATGGAAATTCTGAGCATAGCACTGGACTCCCTGCATAATTCTACAAAAAATAACTATAAAGCCTGCATTATTCTAAAACTGGGAAAAATAAACCTCCAAGGGAATCTTTTAGATTCCCCAAGATTCTCCAAAGATTCAGTACTGTTAGGCACCTGTATTTTGCTGCTCATATGGAAATTCTGACTACAAGGTTATACTCCTGGTGAGAAAATGTGAAAAAATTACTATAAGCATGACAAATTCTATCACTGGCATCTCTGGCTCTCAAGGAATCGTTTCAGCATCAAAATATTCCTAGGTTCATGGTTCCACTATTATGGTTCACTCATGGTTCCGCTAGTTGGAACTCCTCTGCCAGTCCACCATCCGGGTTCCACCTCCACTCTGGTGTGCTCTCACATGTTTGACTGTTTGGAGAAGGTTTATATAGTAGATGAGCAGCACAGTCACCAAGGAATGAGTCCTAGCTCATTGGTGGTGGAGTCCACTAGCCCAGCAGAGGTTAAGGGTTCGAATCTTGTATTGGCAAGTCATTTCAGCGCTTTGTTCCTCGGTGGTTAAGTCTTTGCTAGTAGTTATAACATTGGTTTTTTTATGTGATTTGATGGTGGTCATGTAATGGAGGCAAAGTTTATGATTATGTATTATAACCAAATAACATTAAATTCGACAGAGTTTGTTTCGATGGTTGGTATATAGTTTAATATATGGTATGAGTTTGTTCTGAACCACACCATAACAAACCTTACCATGAATACATTGTATTTTTGTTGGATTTAATACAACCATTGGTTTATATTAATACAACCATATTTTATTATATGGTTATTTTAATATATAGTTTTGTTTTATATGGGGTGCATAGATATCTGTTTTTTGTTTTGTTATTAATTTTTGTCACTAGATGAGATTTTTAATATCATTTTTTTGTCCCTTTTAAGATGCAAGAGCCAATAATGGAGTGCAATGTGTCTGTGGATGATGGCCTGCCATGTGGGTCCCACTTGCTGATTGGGATGCCATGACACTGCGGGCCTTTCTTTTTCCCTATCTTGTCAAACTTTAAAGAGCCATAAGTTGGTCGTATAGACTCATATTTGAGTGTCATCTGCACCACCAGAATTGTAATGATGAGCACTAAACCTTGGTATAGGTTTGGATACATTTTGAGTGATTTTATTTTCAATTCTTTTTGGAGCCACATTCGATTTCTGAGTGTGTTTGGAGCCACTTGGATCATTCCCCCCCACTAAGGATATTTTGGTCCTCCAAAAGCATGAACATAATCTGCCACTATTTTGTTACATTGTCTACACCACAAGTGTCCTAACAGGTCACCCTTCCTTCTCCTTCAGCTTGGTCCTTCAGAGCCATAAGTGATAAACGACACCTGCATCCTCTGCAAACTTGTAGTACTTTTTTGCAAACTACATGATCAATTACATGACCAATAATGACCCAAATATCCCCATACTTGCCACAAGTTTATAACACATAATTTATGGTCAAGTTTACGTCATAATATAAATCAGTTCCCCAACTATCAATTAAAGGCCAAAACATCATTGTTGCTTTAACAAGTTATGGAAAACCATCATCACTTTTAGATTTATATCACAATAGATGATTTTAAAAATGTGGCCATTAACAACTACCAAATCTAGTAAAACAATATTTTACTCAACAAAGTGATCCAAGAGGATGTGGAAAATTTTCTTGTTGAACACCTTCACCAACTGGTTTCTACACGGGCGCTTTGTCCTTAAGGCACTGCTCTAGATGGAGCCTCCAACGTGTGGCTCTTTGATGACCAGCCTTGTTGTAATGACTGTAAAAAGTCTTCTTCCTCTAGACCTTCTTAACCTACTTCCTTCCCTGATGTGGAGAAGGCCTTTCACACCTCATCCTCTTTCTTGCTTCCATTCTCTTCCAACACTCAACAATCACATGGTTATGTAAACCACAAAAACCCCATTTCTCTATTCCATGATTTATGATCATCATTAATATGATTGTAACAAAAAATAACTCTAGAATATAGAGACTTGTCATACATATCTTGGCTATCTCTGGTGCGATTTTAGTGATCAGAGATTGCCTCATCTCTTCCTCTATAATGTGCACTGCCATGGGAGGATTGTGATGTCTTCCCATCAATCACTTTCCTCGACAGTTTCAACAATGTATTGGGAGATTCTGACACTTTTGAGCACTCTCCTTAAGTATATATCCTAAACCTACAAATTGAGGTCTTTGAACAACCTCCAATGGTTGAGTCATTCCTTGTCCATTGACATCAAGTCCTCCTCCTTTATACCCCATGTTGCCAACGAGTCTCATGCCAGTTCTTGTAATGGGTACCTCCATGTTTCCAATAGAAACAATGTCATTTGAAAATGAAAATGAAGAACGATCAACATTGTTTACCTCAACTATTGTTGCTCAAACAGGTGATGATGCATTTTCTAAGCCTTCATTGCACTTCAATTCTTCCAAGGCTTCTTTTGTGGCTCGTAGCTGAAGCTGCAATCTCTGCTTCTCCTATTTCTCTTCTCGCAGAATTCTTCTCAATTTAGTATCCTCTACTTGAAGGATCTGATTGATATCCTCATCTGAATGACAAGAAGACAATGAAGAAGATGAATGTACACTCGAGGGGGTAGATGGAGCATCGTCATCTGCTCTTTCTTTCTCTTGTTCCTCTCTTTCTATTTTCTTCTCATAAGCTTCATACATTATGTCCACCATTTTTTACATCCCAAGGAAGGCCTCATGCATATCTCTGTCATCCTTTATTTTCTTTCTGATTGCATGTTCAATTGTTCACACTCGTAATTCACATAAGCGAGAAGATTCCTCTGATACCAAACTTGATCCATACCTCTTCATCTACCAAAATTAACCAAGACCTTTTACTTCTATGATGTTATCAGAATTACATTTAAAAGTGTATAAAACAACCACATGTGCATATTGAAAGACGAGGAAACATAATTATGACTACTAAATCAAGAACACATAACACATTGATAATAGAGTCCACCTAGTGTGGGTCACATCTTCGAGCCGAGTGTCAAGAGTAGGGAGGCCACTTCATTACGTGCTGCAAATGATGATGATGTACATAGTATGTTCTTTGTCATTACAAGGACAAATACCCTCAACCTGAGGGGTGTGTCTCTCCACGAGACGTTCTCCCTATAAGAGCTCTCACTCAAATGAGTCCTCCTTCAGCGTCACAAGCTAAACAAATCTTACATGATGTGGCAATAAGTATCCCTCAACATAATGGTAATTAGGGATCTCAACAATAAATAAATCATCTCAACAAATCAAGAAGAAATACACGGCATAACTACAACATATACCTCCACTTTTGAATATGGCCGAAAAATGCAAAGTTCAACTACTGAAATGGACTGCACCACTAAATTCTTGGTGATGAGTGGTGTAAAATCGACCGCAAACTTGTCCAATCCTGACATCGTCAAATTTTGGACCCTAGAGAATCTTGAAGATTCCCCTAGAGATTCTTTCCTTAAGATGGCTAGAAAATTTGCTATTCGGATGGAAGTTCTGAGCACAACACTGTACTCCTTGCTTAATGTTGTAAAAAATGACTATAAAGTCGACATCATTTTGACATTGGCAAAAATCAGCCTCCAAGGGAATCTTTTAGATTCCCCAAGATTCTATATTGTTGGGCACCTGCATTCTACTACTCATATGGATATTCTAACCACACAGTTGGACTCCTGGCAAGAAAATGTGCAAAAATGACTATAAGCATGACAAATTTTGTCACTGGCATCTCTAGCTCTAAAGGAATCCTTTCTGCGTCAAAATATTCCCAGGTTCATGGTTCCACTATTGTGGCCCACTCATGGTTCCACTAATCAGAACTCTTATGTCGGTGCATCATCCGGGTTGCACCTCTGCTCTGTTGTGCTCTCCTCGGTCAATTTTTTGGAGAAGGTTTATATAGTAGATGGGTGACACAACGATGAAGGAACGAGTTGTGGCTCATTGGTGGTGGAGTCTGCTAGCCTGATGGAGGTGAAGGGTTTGAATCCTATATTGGCAAGTCATTTCAATGCTTTGTTCCTTGACACTTAAGTCTTGGCTAATAGTTATAACATTTGTTTTTTTTGTTATGTGATGTGTTGATAGTCACATTCAGTGGATTTTGGTTCAATGGTTGGTATATAGTTTAATATATGGTATGAGTTTGTTTAGAACCATAACATAACAAACCTTACCATGAATACATTATATTTTGTTGGATTTAATACAACCATTGGTTTATATTAATACAACCATATTTTACTATATGGTTATTTTAATATATATGTGTTTCTTATATGGATGTATATAAATATAAATATATATATATTTGTTTTGCTTATAATGACTTTTGTCATTAGATGAGATTTTTAATATCATTTTTTTTCCTTTTTCAGATGCAAGACACAATGATGGAGTGCCATGTGTCTATGGCTGATGGGCTGCCATGTGGGTGCAACTTGCTGACTAGGATGCCATGTGGCACATTATGGGCCCCACTTTTTCCCTGTCTTGTCAAGCTTTAAAGAGCCGTAAGTTGGTCATATGGAATCGAATTTGAATTCCATCTATGCCACCAGAGTCGTAATGACAAGCACTACAACTTGGTATTGGTTTGGCTACATTTTGAAGACTTTGATTTGAGTCTTTCTGGAGCCACCTTTTATTTCTAAGTGTGTCCGAATCCACCTATATTAGGAGTGAACTATTATTTAGTTTTCCTTTTAACTATTTAAACTTGTCTCTTAAGATGTAATTTTATTCAACCTTTGATTGTTTTTCATTTTATATTTCTTGCACCCTATCTAATATTATTTTAATAACA
>APFE030225670.1:117673-133458 GCA_000404065.3 Pinus taeda | reverse complement strand
AAGTTAGAGTTGTATTAAAATTTAAAATAAACACATTTCTATATTTTTCTCTCATGGAAAAAAAATATGTAGTTCTATTTATAAGAATTAAACAAAATTATATGAAAATATGCATTAAACATTTTAATGGCTATGTAACCTCAGAGAGGAAGGCCAACTCATAAAAAAAGGAAGTACACACCCTTCCATAAGCTAGATACTTCCATATACATTTAGATACATAGTTATACAATCTTCCAAAATTTAGGAATTATAGGAAAATAAAAATGACACTTTCATATAACCATATTTCCCCAAAATTCATTGATTTTGCATTTAAAAAAAAAGATAAACAATAGTGGGTCACAAAAAAGAGGCAAAACAACTAAAAGAATATATTCATGACCCACCATTGTTTATCCCATTTTGACATGAGTGCCATTTCTAGCCTTCCAAGAGAGGTATTCAATTATTATAGGGAAGGTTTTTATTATTATTTTTTTCCATATAATCGCTTATTTTTTTGTAACTTTGTAGGAAGATCTGATCCACTCCAGTTTGGCTAGTGGACTAATGTATTTTTGTTGTGTGATATATGCCCACAGGCCCCCTCCTTGAATGATATTTAGTGCCCCTTTGACAACAAGGGCTTATGATAACCAAAATAGTTTTTTTAAGCTCCACCCATAGTGATCCTTAAGGAGGGAAATGGAATTTCAATCTATGTAGGAAAATGTATTTTTGTCTTCCCTTCCAACCTAGAGAAAAAATTGTATAAGTTTTTGCATTTTTTGTAAAATTACCAACGGCATCTAAGAAAGAGAGGCCCAAAAGACTGAAATGGCTTCCAAAATCACTTTACATAAAACCAAATTCCCTACCCTCGAAAAAAAATATTTCATCATATTCAACTTCTTTTTTGAGTTTTTTCTGAGAGTTGTCACTAGTCTGATTTGTGATATTTGACTGGTTTGAGGATGAAACTTAAATATTTTAATCCAAAATTCAATAGACCAAGAAAAGTGGAGAAAATATCCTCCATAAAGGTGTTGATCCATTTAAGGATTTACATGAAGGAATTTTCATTATTTATTTGTTGGATAGTTGGCATTTGTGGATGACAGGTAGCATCAAGTGTGTTGGCATTGATTTCAATTGGGCGAGCATTGATGTCATATGAATAGTTTGTTTGACATTGATATGCTTTATGTTTCAAGTTCAGGGGGATTCCTGTGGTTTCTATAGTCCTTGTTAGAGAACCATCATAGTAGCAGGATGAGGAAAAAAGCTAAAATCTTATGTCTATGATGGTTGGGAGTCATAGGCTTTGAAGAAAATTTTTCCTTAGGATATTAGCTTAGATGCTCCTAGAAATGACATATTTCGACAATAATCCGAAAGAGATTTCCAATGGTATGTTGAAGTCCAAAAAAATCCTCCATGATCAAAAGTTATGGCCGGTCAAAGTTAGTAGGCCAAAATTCAAACTTGTGACCTGGCCATGGCTCCCATAGCACAATCAACACACATGATGTATAGGTGGTAGAGTGGCATTGGCATATATAAGCTCAAAAGGAAGTGTGTGGGTCTCGTATGGGATATGAAAACCTAGAAGTTACAAAGGTTAGCACAATGTGAAGTCCCGGGGTGACCAAGTAGTGGGTGAATATGGTGAAGAACGTCATTGGAAGGATCGAGCATTTATTGGTGGAAGGAGGTCCCCACAAACATGGAATCCTAGTATACATACCCTGGAGGTTACAAAGGTTCACATAAGGGTGTAGTACCAGGATGACGAGGCATTAGGGTGAGCTAATATATAATTGATGGAATGAGCCTTGATTGGTGCATGACAACAACATAGGAGCCCACTAGGCACATGAACTTGGAAGATCCAAAGGATGTGCAAGGCCATAGATGATGTCAACATGATGTAAGATTAGACACATGGAAATCAAGGGCCACAATATGTAGCATGTATATTCAACATTTTCAGGTACCCATATGGGCCAAAAATGAGTGACACATGGACCAATCTTGAGAGGCCATGTGGTAGGTGTGACAAGAGAATGATATCATCTAGACATGTAGTACTAGAGGCCCTTCCCTACCGAGTTTTAAAGGCACATAATTTTGAATAGCTAGAGTGACTAAACATCGAGACACGTAGCAAAATAGGTGGCATACAAAGCAGGGACATGGGATCAATGGAAATTGCACATATGGTTAGAGAGCAACGCCATCGAGACACGCCATCCAAGATTGTGGAAGGTTAAGGACATAAGAGGTTATTAAGTTTGTAGCAGGTAGGTTCTTTGTGATGAGTAAGCTCTAGGACAATATGGCTCATGGCTAGAGTTGTAGATCAATTGGAAGGGCACAATATGGATAAAGGAGTGGGACCACCAAGACACGTAAGCCCAAAAGGCTTACACAAGAGGGAAGTGAAGGTGCACCATTAATTTGTGTTAGAGGCCAAGGCAAAGAACTAAGACTTAGATTTGAGTGCACAATGTGACATGGGCATAGAAAGTTAGTGCAGGCAGACTAATCCCTCAAGGGATATAGCTCAAAGTAGCCCTAATTTGGCGACGATTTTGTGGCATTTTCACGTGTTAATGTGACCAAGGTTCTATTGTCCTATTTCATTAATAAATGTTAGGGGCTTCTATTGAAAAAGTATTGTAGGCTTAAGCATGTTGAGCCATTAATAACATAGAGAGGTCATATATTTCAAAGGGTCATATGCTCAAAGGCTTAAATGGGTCGACAGTTGGTTTAGCTGAGAATGCCATATTTGGAGAAGATCCCTCTATGTGTAGCAACTTTGTCAAAGGTGGAAATGCCCATTAGTTATCGTTACAATGATATGAACGACTCGAAAACATTTAGCGAACTCACCAAGTTCAACAACGCACTAGAGGCATGGCTAGAGTTAATAGTGATTACAGAGAACATGGGTTCAAGGAAGCAAGAACCATAATGCTAATAGAATTAATGGAGCATTTTCCACTCTAATGAATTCCATCACTTATCACAGAGGTTGAACTGAGATTAAACTCAAGACACAAAAAATCACTCCAAAGGCCATTCCTTGAATTAATATAGTTGTAGTGGTTGAGAAGCATTACAGAATGGGATGGTAAGCCATACTGTGATATTAAGATAATTGATAGCATGTTGCAGATACTAGAGAAAAGAAAGTAACAATAGAACAAAGAGCAATGTTGGAGTATTCTCTCAGGTAGCATGTATGACAGAATTGTCAACATCGTTCCTTGTGAAGAATAGGAACAAAACTAAAGAATGATGAGTTTGGTAGTAGGGGAATGTGACATTGTTTAGATAAGAGTAGAGAGATCTAAGGGAGTGTGCACTGATGTGAAAGGGTGAGAGTTCCTGTGCTACTACAAAAGGTCGAGAGTGCATGTGGAATAGTAAGGGTCCAAGAGTCATCATGTTGAATGCATGAGGGATGAGAGTTGAATGTGTGTTTTTGTTGAATGAGTAAAATGAGGAGAAGATGGAGTGTTGCATGGGTTGAGTCAAGAAAATTATACTGATTAGAATAGAGGGCTAATGAATTGAGGATAGATGGGTGAAAATTGGTGATTATCATAGAATAAAATTAGGTAGAGTGAGTTCCAGTTCAAAGGGCCAAGGATTGAAGAACATAGATTTGAAATTAGGCCAAGTGGGTGCCATTACATAGAGGAGATAGTTCCTTATTGAGTGTGGGTTGGAGCCTACAAAATAGGGAGTTAGAGCTTCCATCAAGCGGGTGTTTGAGAAAATCTTGGAGGTTGGTGCCTCCTACAAGTGGGTGCTTGCATAAATCCATGAATTTGGTCTTCATAGTATTCTGATTAGGTATCTGTAAAAAAGGGAGTTGAGACTTCCTACTAGTGGGTGATAGCAAACAAACTAAGGGAGTTGGAGCTTCATATGAGTGGTGGCTCACAAACAAATTGATGTAATAGAGTAGAAGCTCATATTTACATCATAAAACAAAGATTGGTGGTTTTTCCCTTTCTGGTTTCCAAGTTAAATTTTTTTTATCAATATGTTTATTGCTCATGCTTTTGTTGTGTATTTTTATGAGATGGTTTCATTTTTCACATGCTATAATGGTTGTTGCTCACATGAAATAATTCCAAGCTTGATTGAAAATTATAAATTGGGATAAAAGTTAAAATTATCTTTAATATTGATTCACCCCCTCTTAGTATTAAACATTGTTTCCAACATTATTTTCATTCATGTAGTTTCAGTGAAGGTGTACAAAATATCTCTTAATGTGAGTAAATGAGATATTTTTCCTTCAATTAAAAGATCATCCACAAAAAGTAATTTTAAGAGGTTTCACCCATGTGAGATATTGATTGCTTTGAATCCTCCTCTTCATTTTGCTTCCACAATTAATCTACTCAATAATTATACTACTAGAAGTGAGAGGATTAGAGATAAATCCTAAAGGAAAACATTGTTGTATTACTCTTTTTACATGGAAAAGGGAAGTGGATGCACCATGTATCAATAAGGAAAAAGAGGCAGCGTTAATGCAATTCATAACCCGGGTTACAAAATAATGGTCAAAACCAAGGTGTACAATAAATAGTATGAGGTAGAGTTAATTTAGTCAATCATAAGATTTCAAAATATCATCCTTATAAAGGAGTTCTCGTTTCTTTTATGTGTTAATCAAGTGAAGATGTGATCTAGTTAACTTTTATAAAACCAATTGTGTTGTTGCGAGATTTGATTAGACAAAATATCTTTTAGATAGACGACAATGAGCTTGGAGATGATCTTGTAGATGGTATGATAGAGATAGATTATATGAAAGAGGTCAAAAGGAGAGGGAGAGTTTTATTTTGGAATGAGGGTAATGAAAGTGGAGGTGAAAGGGAAAAGTACCTAACCTGTGGTTTAAGAGTATTGAAAAATACAGAGGATATCATCAACTATAAAATAATAATAATTGAGATAAAAATCAATAGGAGGGTTATACAGTCTCAAGATTTTCCTGTACTAAAAACTATGTAGGACATTGGAGAGTTATTCTTTTTCAACTTGTGTCATTAGATAAGTTCTCCCTTCTTCATTAATAAAATTGGGGCCTATTCGGGGGGAGGCGAAAATGTCTCTGAAATATTTGCAAATTTGTTGCCATTGGTGTCATGATCAATTGTTTTGGTTGGCATTGATGTCAACCTAGTAGCATGGTGTTTGAGGATGCAATGGTGTTGATTGGCATTGATGTCAACCTGGTTGTATGTGTCCATGCACATGGTTCATTGGTTGTAGACCTTTACTGGATGTTTGAGGTGATGATGGAGATATGGCAGATGGTTCTTGGCATTAGAGGATGGTTGTTGATGTGCTACACTAGCTTGGAGACTTTCCCGTGATGATGATATTCATGATCACATTGCTACATATATATTTTCGTGGCTACTTAAGGAGTTAGAGTTGAGGAGCCTTGTTGATTAGGTCCCCTAAGATACTTTTGGTCTCCATGTTTTGATTTCGGTCTATATGATGATAATGTTATCATTGGGTCTTGGAGATGTCTTGGAGAGTATCTACACATGTTTATGGATGCTTTAGAGAGTTTTTCAGGCATCAAAGGATGCATGACAGGTTCTAGAGCTACATGTTGATGATTTCATAGGTTGGAGTAGTTGCAGTCAAGTTTGATGGCTTAAGTGTCGATGTAGCCGATGGATGGCATATAAGTCAACTTAGTTTGACTTGTGATGATGATGGATTTTCTACAGTGATTTGTTGGAGTGTTGTAGAGGACCTAAAAGGGATTGAAAAGTAGCAGAACAAGTTGAGGCAAGTTCTGAGTAGAGGAGGCAATTTTTTTAGTGAGCTTAAGCCCTGGACATAGGCACAAAGGCTTGCAGGAGTGTCTGGAAATTCCTGGAAGTTGGCATAGAAGATTGTGCGAGCGTCCAAGGTCTTGGATGCATGCATAGTGTGCTAGGGGATTGTCTGGGCCTGTAAATGGGTTTTACTCCACATTTCTCGCGCTCATCAGGTGCTTAATTGTTTTTCTGAAAATCCTTGTTTGGGACTCTTCATGTAAAGGTAAAAAAAGGTAATTATGCTTCTAGAAGTTGGTTAAAAAGGGATATTCACTAGCAAATGAAGTTAGTGGATTGATTAAGTTAAGAAGCATTCAACCAGGCCACTTCCAACATATGAACAAAACTCCACTACATATTGGGAATGAATTGTGTTAATCATTTCAAAAGATTACAAATAGATGAGATGATGAGTCAAGTTGGTTGGTTCATTTGAGAAGAATATGTGATAGTGGTGTGTGCTTGAGGAGTTTGTTTGAGTGAAGAGTGGAGGATGCATACCGTGTAAGAATTTATGCAGAATACCTTCAGCATATCATAGTAGTTGATGATTTTGGTAGAATTATGTTTCAGCTTGGATCTCATGTAGTAACATGGTAAAGAGTAGGAAGGATTGTAGATCATTTCCTTCATTATTTCTTATCATGTTTCTCATTAGATTATATTTTGTATTTTTTTCATGTATTGTTGATGTGTTGTCACAATGATTATGTGAGTTAGTGTTGCATATTTGTTTTAGTGAGATCATTATGATGGTTTCAGCCTGTATTTCTTGAGTTTGTTGTGTTGTTCTAGTTGAGTGATTCAGATTCACTCCAGTCTGAAATATTGTGAAACGAGAGTCACATAGATAAATGAGGTTAGATCTCCAATAATACAAGGATTGAGAACGAAATTATTCATAACTACAATGGGTTTTGGCAAGGGTTGTAAATCAAATAGGTGTTTGTAGAGTCACGAGTCCAATGGGGTTGGGCAAGGCTTATCAGATAGGAGTTTGTAGAGTCTTGAGATGGAGGTAGTAGTTCCTTTCAGATGTTTTCCATATTGTACTCTCTATGTAATGATTTTATTGACGATGAATATAATTATTTGCGTAGCGTGGCAACATCAGGGTGGTTTTTGACCCAGGAGGTGGGTTTTCCACTAGAAAATATTGTGTTCACTTGTGCATGATTCTTTGGTTATTTCCCATGGTTCTCACATGTTTTTCTATATAATTTAATCTACTAATGGGTTAATGAATATTGTGTTGTACTAGTTGAAAAAGGAATTAAAAGTTAAAATACATTCTCACTACTGATTCACCCTCGCTCTCAGTAGTGAATACATTTCCAACAAACGCTCCTCAAATATATTCTTAAAAGAGGTTGCAGAGCATTTATATAATTTCTTTACCTCCAAAATCGTGTTGGTAAATTTCCTTAGGTTTTTGATTCTGTGAAAATATTTAGTGTTCTCGTCACCCTATTTAATCTAGATGGCTCTACTCTTGGTTCTCCATTCCCACTCCTTGTTTAGAAGTATTTTTTTCTCTTTTCCTCCAAATCCTTAATCTCTATTTTTTTTTATCCCTCAAGGCTTATGCTAAGGATTTTTTCTCATAAAATATATGAAGTCTAGCCTCAATGTAAATTAGTAATTTATTGTCCATTTTGTTTCCTCTTAGCCCAATTAATGATTAGATCTTTTGCTTTTTTGATATTTCATTGAAATTGAATAGGAGGGGACTTAGAGGAAAAGGGAATCTAAGACGATATCAAGGAATCGGTCATAGAGAAATGTTGTAGACAAGTAGGGTTAATTTTAAAAGGTGTCGGGGGATCAGAAGGAAAGGGATCAAGCTCCAAAAGGATGGGCCCAGTGATCAAAATTCCCTCCAACAATGGAGTTTTTTCCAAAATGAATGCTAAAATCCAATAGGGTCTCTGATGTAATGAAACATAATGATGTTTTTAGAATGTACTTTGAACCAAATCTATTTTTTGTCTAGGTGAGAGGAAACTTCACAAATAAAATATCACAAAACCTCAAGTCCTTAATTAAATCAGAGAATATTTTTGAAAGGGGATCAATTCTACCAAAGAGGCTCCAGATTTTAGCTACTCTTAGAGAGAAATTTATGTCCCCACCCAATACAACCATTTCAAAATCCATTAGGGGTAGACTTGTAAAACTTGACTAGTATTATTTTCGGTCAACAAAGGGCTGATAAACATTGATACATAGGATGGAATTGTCCATTTCTTTTGAAAGTATGTTGATTGCTAGCCCAAACTTGATGGAATAGGATGTGGAAAAGTGGATACATTTAGGGCCCCAACTAGAAACAATAATCCGTGACCTTCCTAATGCATATGATGCAAGGAAATCCCAAGAGGGGAGAATTTATTTGAGGATTGATATTTATTTTTTCCCATCCACCATAGTCTCTTGTGAAAAATAATTTGAGAAGAGTGAAGATTCACTAGGCACTAGATAACTAGTTTCTTAGAGGGGTTGGATAGACCCGTGCAATTTGAAGAGAGAAATTCTATTTGAAATATTGGGCAAGGACAGATTCTCTAAGATCCCAAATGATAGACTTATATTTCCATGATTTTATTTTAGTGTGTGTCAGGTTCTGAGCAATTGCGAATAGGGATTTTTGGCCTCAACCAGAGGTTTTTTGGGGACCTTAGGGAGGAACCCAAACTTACACTAATATTGGGAGGAAAGGAATTTGAGGATTTTGAGGATAGATAAGAGGAAGATATGCAAAAGATATTAGGTTATACCTGAAGGGGCAAGAATTGGAGACAGGAGGGAGGTCAAAAATAGTAAGGGAAACATGCATTATAAAGGAGGTAGGGTTAGTGGAGGAGAGAGAGGGGTGGGAGGGAGTAAGAAAATGGGAGTAGAGGGGAGGAAATAGGGAGCACCAGATTTTGTAGATTCATTAGGGAAATAGATTTAGAGGGAGAGGGAGAAGAAATAATAGAACAAGAATTGGATTCAAAGAAAAATAAAAAAATAAAAGGGGGAGGACACGAAGAGGTAGGAACCATACCTTTGGAGGCTTGGCCTTCCATAGGATTATATTCTTGGATATCCACTTCAGCGCTAGTAGATGGAGGGGTGAATAGTTCATAGGAAGACTCTGACTAGGGTGAATCATTCTCTGCCCTAGTTGTAGTAGATCAATTTTCTAGAGAAAGGGAAAAGGGTAATTCAACATTCAGTGAAGGAAGAGGGGAGACCATGAACAAAGCATCCCTCATTATCCATATCCTAGAGGATTTTCCAATTCTTTACTGAGATAACCATGGGTGTGACAACAAGCACATTTATATGGAACCCCTTCATTATCCAAGCTTTGTTAATGCTTGAGGGTTCCATAGATCATAGATATGGAAGCAAGGAGGCCATTGGAAAGATTAAAACCTACAAAAATTAACTAAATTATTTCAATATCAACTTCATAAATATGAATATAGAGAGATATAGTTCAAAAATTAAAAATTAAAAATATTTTGATGTTAACCATAATAAAATATTTCAATACCCAAAGAGAATAAGTAATTAAAGTAAAAAAATTATGTTACTTTTTACTAAGAGTAATAAGATAGAGATGTGTAATTCATTAAATTCTTTATATCAAACTAATATGTGGCATTTCAAAAATATTAATAATCATAAATAAATAAATAAATTCAATCTCGGTCATAAATAAAATATTTCAATATAAGGTGTAGTCTAACTAATATATGAAATGGCTTTTTTCAAACAATTTCAAGAAATATTGTGATTTTTTGTTGTTTAAAATAAGTTTTTGAATGCATAAATTGATTTAGCACCATAAAAAACACCTTGGGCACTCAAATTCTGCGAATTAAACAACTTAAGCTTGAACTTTTTAAAAATATCTACCAGGTTTTGGTTAATATTGACCATAAAAAAACCTCATAAATTAGTTAGTCATCGATATTAATTAGTATTGGGGGATAAAGGAGGACATCATCTTGGAAAATAAGGATAATGTTGTTACTTCTGAATTTAAGGATAAGTTGTGGGTTGATAAGGACAAAGATGGAAAATGGAAGCTAAGATATTATAAGGAGGTGATTAACCCCATTCTTGCTAACTAGAATTATATTTTTGTATTGACCAATGCTAAGAAAAAAAACCATTTCTAGGATAAACACTAATTCTCATGAGCTTCAAAGTGAAACGGAGGGTTGGTAAATTCCCAAAACACCTTGAGATGAAAGAGTTTGTCACCTTTGTGATACTAAGAGGGTTGAGGATGAAAAACACTTTCTCTTAGATTTCCCTGTTTCTACTTACATCCATTCTCATTTCAAAACTATTTTCCACACTACCAACCTTATTAACATGTTAAGTCAACAAAATTATAGTGATTTATGAACGCTTCTCTCCCTTCTTTTCTATCATAGAAATAAAATATTAAAAAATATCAATTAATCTTTATTGTTGTTGCAAAGAAAATCCTCCAAATTTTGGTCTACACCTAAATTTTGGAGCCTGTGGTGGATCTTACTATCATTCGTTCCATAGTCACTCTATGGATAATTGATGTGTTGTTAAGTATTTTAGTATTTTTCTCAGTTTGTAAGTGTCAAAGTCACCTTGTCATGCATGCTCAGTCCACAACAAGTTCATGAGAACACTCTTTTATGCAAGTTTGAACAAGAATAGCACTATTCCATCAAGGCAGTGCCTGTGAAATTTTCAACCTATGGTGACATTCAATGTGCACTTTCATCAATAGCCTCTCACTTTTTGTTGCGATTGTTCTTCTATTTCCACAAGTTTTTCCAACTATCGCTTTTGCGCACCTTCACTCTCGCAAGTGTCACTTCCATGTTTATGATTGTCTCTTTGTTTTGTTTTCACTTTAATAAGTGTTTGTCCAAGCTATCTTCAATCTGGCATGTGCCACTTTCAATTTCGTTCACATTTTGCAAGTGTTGTTTGCACTTTCCTCTTGTTGTGGCGAGTGTCGTCTTTTAGCATGGGAAGTGTTCCATATCGCACAAATGCAGTTTTGGTTTGTTTCAAGGGGTAATATTGGTGCTAATGAGACATACTTATTATGTAGACATGTATCACACTCATTCCCAAAGTTTCAAGCACTTTCACACAAGTTTCGTCATTGTCATTGCAAAGTGTACTTTTTGTCTTGCACTTGGGGAAATTTGTCGCAATGTTGGGGGAATTATGTTGTTCATGTGTTCTGAGCGATCAATGTTGTGTCATTAATTATTCTAATTTTTTTATCATGCTTATATTTTGTCTGTGTTCACTTTTTCCTTACTGATCCCACACAGCCAAATCTGAAACACTTCCCAACTAAGCAACCTGGCCCCACTGAGCCTTCCTGAACTACACATTATGAAGTCTCAGCCCTCAAGCCCAAAATTTTTCTCTTGTAACTACACAATTCATAGTCCCTTCCTTCTAACTTTGCGTAATGCACATTCTCAGTGCTTAGTCCTAACCCTTGAGCTCCAAAACTACGCAGTCTCTGCCTTTATTCAACCTCCATTGCATAGTCTCAAGAAAAAAGCCTCAACCTTGACCTCTTGTACTGCACAATCACTTGGCATTTGTCCCCCCATAAATGCATAGTGAGAAACCTTAAGCCTCAAGTCTTAAACATAACCCCTTAAGCCCCCCAGCGACACATTTTCCTTGCCCACTCCTGCCTAAACTACACACTATGCAGTCTCATGTCTCAGTCCTAGCCCTTGACCTCCTGAGTTATGAAACTATGCAATCCCTTATCCTGTCTTTGATTCTAACACTTGGTTCCATCTCAGTTAATGGTTGTCATGAATCATGTTAGACTAAGGATTTATCAGACTAATTGTATATTTTCATGGGTGTATTTTAGTTGCAGGTATCATCTTATGTCATGACATGATGATGATGAAGGTGATGAAGAAGGGGACTATTATAGAAGACACATGTATAGGTGCAAAGGCAAGTTGATCAATCAAGTCAAGAAAAAGGGACACCAGATTGCAATAAAAGTTGGAAATTAAGACCACATTGAAGACTCCCTACCTTCAAGCCCTATGGAGGAGGAAGAAGAGTAGCATGTTCCATGTTTCAAGAGGACACAAAGATAGTAGTAGCAAAGAGTGGCTTGACATTGCCATATCATCATGCAATCCATGTCATCAATGTCTTGCCATAAGTGTCATCTAATCATTGGCCACATCATTTGTGATTATGTAATTTTAATGTATATGAAATGTAATGTAAAGTGGAAGTCCAAGAGCTGTGTATAGAATATGAAAATTCATGAAGGAGTCAAAATTTCATAGAGAAATCAAACAGTCATGAGGGTAGTCTAAGAGTCCCAAGGGAGGTGAATGATAAACCCATTTTTTATATAGACACCCTCATAATGCATGCAACGGAATTTTCACCTTGTCTCCTCCTACAAGCATTGGAGAGGAATATAGTTCTTTTGGAGGAGAAAGTGGTTGCTATAATGCTCCACTATTAGAGCTAGTGGTGTTCACTGTATTGATGTATCTTGGAACTTTTTCTTAATTTTTGAAGTTTGTTGAGCTAACACACTTTCATGCATATGTTGTAAATATTGTAAGACTAATATTTGAATGTTTGTGATGTATGTTGTTTTCATCTATACTAAGGAAATTGAACTATTTTGATGGCATTGGTACTTATCTAATTGAAGGTGTGTTGTATTTGTTTTAGCAATTGTTGCTTCTATGTAAACTATTTCTCTAGCTGTCCAAAATTTCATTCATATATATGTTCTTGTGTGTCTTTACTGGATTAGTGCTATTACTCCTGTTTTTATAGGCTCACTTTTCTCTCCCTTTCGGTAGAAGAACCTCAGATACATTCTGCAGCTGAAAATTTCACAAGGTATACTCACTTGTTCATCCAAAATTACATGTGCCTTACTCTCTTTTGCTGACCATTGTAGCCAAGGAAAATATCTAAGAACATATCGTAGTCGGGCCTTATTTCCAAAACGGCTCGTACACCATACGGTGAAAATTCTAATTTGGATTTCTCATCAGGGAGTCTCCCTTGGTTTATAGATTTCCAGCACCATCAATAAATGGCGCTAGAAGGAGGGCCATGCAAGGTTCTTGTACTTAACTCAGGTTTAGAGAGTGTATATTCTCTCATAGAATTATGGAATTATGAAGTTCATAATTTCAAATACTATCTTTTGCCGAAGGAATCATGTCTATCAGTTGCATTTCGGAATAGTCATCTCCTGGTTTTTTTTATGAATTTTATACGATGAATATTTTTCTTCATCGCACCTGAAATCCTCTCGAGTGATAGTGAATGCATGAGTTATTTGGAATATCAATTTTTTCTTCACTCTTGGTATCCTAAATGGTTTTATATGTTTTCTATACTAGAAATCCTTTTAACTTCTTTTGGTGATTACAATGCTAGTGCAGTGTGTAACCAGTTACAAGAAAATGGTTTGTTACATTCATCACCCCAGGAAGATGACTCTATTATTTGGAGAATTTACAAAATTGTTCAGACTGACCTATCCTTATTGTCTTATTATCAAGAATCTTATGCTTTGATTGGTCCTTTTGATCATACTTATGATCTCGATGACTTTCATTTAGCTTATCATTTTCTTACCAACCTATCTGATGACAATTGTCCTATATCATTTAATCTCTATGGTTTATCATCTCACTATTCAAATACTTGTCAAGAGGTCTAGGCACTTCAACTCTTGCTAATGGTTATGTCAGGCCCTCATTATCTTGGTAACCCCTTTGAACACAATTATATTCATTTTCCCTCAAAAGATTCTCATCTTGATCTCATACCTTTCATGAAAAATTCATATTTTCAAGGAGCCCAAGGTTTTTCAGAGGATTCTTTTGAATTTCATGATCCAATCTTTGAATGGTTGGAGCAATCTTACCTGGCAAGATTTGTTGCAAATAACAGGCTTCGATCTTTTCTCATGATTTTTGAGGAAGATAGTACAAATAAAGATGCATTAACAAGAAGCTTATGAGGTTTGCTTGATTATGTTTTTCATCATAAAGGTAAGAGTGCAAGTTGGTTAGAAGCTGTGACATGTCTTTCTACTGACAAGCAAGACATTCAATTTTTTATGCAAGTTATCCAAGCTCTTATCTTTTCTATTTCACATTGTTTTATATATGTTTTAATTGCTTTTGTCTTTATGAATGTAGGTCAGGAGCAACTACGGTGACTACATTGGAAATTTCATTATGCTTCACCTTGACATTTTATCTGGTTAGGTTAGGAGTAGGTCTAGTTGCATACAATTTTCCATTTCAAATTCATCCTACACTCGCTTTCTGTAGTCTTTCTTGTGTTTTCTAACTTTTGTCTCACACTTTGTTTTCGTTTTACCCTCCTTTTTCCTTATCTCTTGGATTTTGTTTCCTTCTTGTGTATTTTATTTATTTTGTGTTTTGTTTAATAATAATTTGCATGAAGTATGTTCCCTTCAGCTCAAAAGACAATGTCGCAAAATAGAAAAGGGTCTTGAGACACTGTAACATTTGGCTAACCTTTAGTCCTTATTCTTCGTCTTGGTTCATACCTTTTGGTCGATGATCTATTGATGAAAAATATGATCCATGTGTAAGGATATCTTTTTGTGAAACCATGACACCCATATCTTTTCTAGTTGCCTCATATCTACGCTTGGTTATTTATGTTTTAGTGTGTTCCACGTTGATCCAATGATAAAACTAATATAAGAGGTTTTATAAATGCTTCTCTGAATGAACAACCTCTTCTAATCTCAATAAGTTAGGATACCTATTCTTGTTGATTTATTTAGCTTGGGAGGTACTCTAAGCCCTAAGGTTCAGGTGTTGGAGGCAAAAGTGCCACAAGGGTCACTTGTGGGCTTGGAACACAAGTGTGGGGTTTTTCGCCCATCGATATTTTGGCCAAAACCATGATCAGTTTGAGCATGAGGAAATTTGAGGTGATAGAGCTTGGCATACTGATTCCAACACTCCAAATATCACTCACATCAGAGGTCTAGAAACAAAGTTATCAATTTTTGAAGTTGACAAATAATTATGGACAGTCAAGTCATGTAGGCTTGAAGTGAGTTCGTCCAAGGGACATGTCTCTTCATCAATTCATCGAGCCCTTCATTTATTGTATAAATAGAAGGTGGAAAGCATTCATTAAGTCATCCATTTCTACATCACAAGGAAATGTACATGGAGAAAGACACTTTGTTCTAGGCCAGAACAAGGAAGGCTAACCAACATAGGATAGAGGACTATTTTGGGTCTCTTTTGGTGACCAAAATTGCAGTGAAGGAGGGCTGAGGTACAAAAGTGAATTCTAGAATGTTTAAGGGTTTGTTGTGGGTAGTTTATCCCTGAAATGGTATGCCGTAGGCCTTGCTATAGTAGTATGTGACAAATAAAGGGAGGAGATGTAGAAATTTTGAATAATTTAACACATATTCAATGGAGATTATCCTGATCATGTACTATTGCGGAAAACATACACAATACATAAGCTCCTCTACGTTGATCATCAATATAGCAGCATCAATAACAATAAAACATCAAGAGCATTCACACATTAACACAGTATGTATCCCGGGGAAAGCATATCGCTAAAAACCCCAACCATCTGTATATTAATGATTGAGTCATGTAACATTACATAGCATAATACTTCTCACAAGTATCTCCACCTCTGTTACACACAATACAGCTCTGATCTGATCTCCAAATCTCTTCGACTGCTTGCCTGCCTCCATTGCTCAATACCTGCATGAGAATGAATGATAATGGCTCAAGCAAACTCGTATTTACTTGGCAAAATCACGTGAGCACAAGCTACAATGTGGGCAAATACGTGGGCAAACTCATTGGCATACTCAATCCCTTGATTGTGCAA
>APFE030225670.1:104638-117653 GCA_000404065.3 Pinus taeda | reverse complement strand
TTTGTGCAAGATCTGGTGCACAACTAAAGTCACAACTGATAGCAATCTGATTCTCTAACACCTGTCCCTGCTGAACTGAACATGCACTGACATGCAACTGAGTTAACTGATGTATTCATTAGTTGTATTATGAGTTAATAACTTGTGAATTAATTAATAACTAATTCACCCAACTCATCTCTAGTCTATTTGCCAGTTAGACTAAATACAACCAATTTAACAAAGCTAAACTGAACACAACCCCATCAACTGCACCTCCAGTCCACTAAACTCAACTCACTTGAGTTCTTAACTGAAGTCCTGCATGCAAATATTAGTCATCCCATAGGTAACCACGTATTTCCTTCTGGGATCTGCATGTACCACATCCGTAGCTCATCCTGAAGTGCTCCAAGAGAATAAGACAAAGTTTATAGTCTAAATATTATTATGAGCTAATAATATTTGACTGTTCTATATTTAGACTGAGCAGTCACTCCGCTGTGATCTAAAAATAGAAGTCCATCTATTTTTCCCAACTTGATCAATTATCCATAAACAACAACCTGCAATCCATAGACATGATACATATGTCTAAAAATACACATAGTCTAAAAATAGACTTGCGCCAAAAATAGCCTGCGGGCCCACTTAGTGAAGGCGACTCCTTTCCACTAAGCTCCATCATCTTGTTGCATTCTCAACAAACATTTCTTGTTGCACACTTTTCAACAGGAGAGACCCTTGGAGAGGCAACTGAAGTTTTTGTAGTTAGGATACATGCACTACAACTTTGTTTGAGGGTAGCATAGCATGGATTGAACGTTTTTCATGCCTAGAATAATGGTAGAAGAGGAGGATACCTCTCTAAGATAATGTCACAACAAATAAAGGGAGATGCAAGTGCTTCAAGGGACTGTGTGTAGGGCTATTGCAATATGTTAGGCACCCTAACTAGGTGCAGTGAATGAAAGCGGTAGTTAACCAAATTAGAGAGAATAAGTTGTCTTGTGTTGGGTCAAGGATATTGACGAGATTTGGATCAGAGTTGTTGCAGCCTATAAGTGCTATGTATTGAGGTCAAATTGGGCAGTTGGAGACCTAAATTAGGAGCAGAAATTATAGTGAAGGATTGAGCATCATTGGTATGGTGGAGGGTAGCATGTTGATAGCCCAAAGTAGCCCTAGACGAGCTATCCTGAAGTGATGAAGAGGAGCTGAAGGATGGGTGAAATTTGGTTCTGAAGTGAAACTCCTTGATGAACAAAGGTGACTGCTAGCTTGGAAGTTTGGAGCTCAAGAATTAGGCCAACTGAGAGAGCAGATTGGATCAGCCCATGTACATGCTACAAAAGTGACTTGTAGTAGTGTTAGGTGGCAGCCCTCCTATTGTCACGATGTGTTGTACTTTGAGGGACTAAGGGGTAGCTAGTGAGAAGTATGGAAGTGAAGGACCGATAGGACAAGATACAACATCGAGTCTACGCAACATGTTTTTCATTATATCTTGTATACCATAGGCTGATGTATTATTCAAATTTCGTTTAGTATAATGAATATTAGGGTTGAACATTATTGTACAATCTGTTAAAAATTGTGTATATTTGTGCATATGTGATTTACTACTTTATATTTTCCATTGTGCAAAGTAGTTCTTATTGAGATTCTTGGTTTGGTAGCATCAAAAATTTTAATATTCTAACCTAGACCTAAGGTCATGGAAATTCAAAATGGTAAGAAAGCGTGTCTGAGCTACTTTGGAAGTGAGTGAATCAAAGTTATGCACAACAGAGTACAACTTAAGAGGGAGTTGGTCACATTGTAGGTGACAATGTCAAAGTTGCAGGCTGGTATGCAACATGCGCACAAGTTGGAGGGATTATCCAACTATAGTCCATGGAAGGAAAGGATCAAGTTGGTCTTATAGGTCAACAAAATGAAGGAGTTCGTTGAGAAAGCCATCAAGAAGCGAAATGACCTGAAGGAGTTGGAATTATACGAGGATTTGGAAACGAAGGTGATATTGATTATCCTATATGGTGTGAAGTATGCCCTAATACGTCACTTTTCCGGGAAGAACATTGCACATGAGATGTGGATGGTTATTCAAAATTTGATCCAGAATAAGAATGAGAACCGGGTATTGGTATTGGAGGATAAGTTTAAGTCCACAAGGTGTTACTTCATGTCTGATGATATTGTCTCAAGTCAAAGATGAGGTTGTTGTCGTTGATGTGACTATTTCATATGGAGATATGGTGAGGATGGCTTTGAAAGGGTTCACCAAGGAATGGAAGCCCTTCATCCAAGGGATTGTTGCCAGAGAAAAGTTGCCCAACTGGAATAGGTTTTGGGATTACTTCATTCAGGAAGAGTTATGAGACGAAGATCTTTATCCAAAGAAGAATACTTTCGATGATGATGTGGCACTTGTAATGCAAATGAAGGGTAAGAAAAAGAAGGAATTGAGTAAATTCAAGTGTTTCAACTATGGCAAGATGGGTCATTATTCTTCAAGATGTCTGATGAAGAAGAAGGGACATGATGAGAAGAGGAAAGGAAAGTAGGTCACCAATGTTACCAGTTCAACTGAGATAGATGATCTCACCAGAAGATTGGAAGAGGAGGACTTTTCTATCATCTCTCATTTCTCATAGGGTACTATCAATGAAGATGGATGGTATGTGGACAGTGGTGTGATGAAGCATATGAGAGGGTCACATGATGTTTTTGAGACTCTAGCTGAATGGGACTCGAAGTTTCACATGGTGATGGGTGACAAGAGTCAGTTGGAGATTTGAGGATCGGGTGTTGTGCCATTTAGGATGGTGTTGACTTAAGGGGCCTGACCTAGGTTTAGAATTAAGTTAGCCAAACAAATCACGGTACTACTAGCCCTTTCAGCAATAGTGCATGGAGCGCGGACCGAAGTCTCACCCGAAGTAGTATGGGAGGGTGCTATAACCAAGTTTCCACACCTTGGATATGTCTGAGGATTTCAATTGGTTCGCGGTTTAACCTTGCGCACAGGTTCCTTTGTGCACTTTCCCGTATTTCATAGCCTGATATACTGCCTTCATGCAGCCCTACCCAGGGGCTAAACTTCGCGCTCTGCATTATTACCCAAGACCTTACTGGTATTCCAACGTTAGTTAATTAGCTTTTCCTACTTGGGTGCTTTAAGTATACTTAACAATATAAACCATTCATATAGTTGCGCGCAGTAAAGAAACAATATATTTGCAAATTATATCAATCATTCATTAACCCAAGAATAGATACACATAATTATAACAAAACTTCTCTTTATTAATTCCTTCCTTGGTTACATACTCGACTTCGCCCTGCACACTCAGTTGCAAGGGTTTGCGCACTCAGCTGTGGACTACTAGGCCTCTGAACACTCAACTGCATAGCCTTCTCCTACTCTATGACCCAAAGACACACTTTACACTTCGACTTTGTCGCTTAGACTTTTTTCCTACTTATTTTCTTTCTTACACTTAGATCCTCGCTCTATTTATACAATCTGATGGTCACGGACCATGGGTAGGTCTATCCAGCCGACATTACATTACAAAACTAAGGCAGACAACCCTATGAATCTATCCTACTTTCGCGCCCTGCGCTCGTAATTCATGGAGCTTTACAACAATATTCCGTCAAAATATGGGCTTTGAGTCCCAAAACATGTCTTGGGGGGGATTCCATTCCCAACAGGCCCTCAACACAAACATCATGATTCGCCCTTGAGTCACTCTATCGACGCGATGATCTTTGCACAGAGACCTTCCAACTGTTCTCGAACTGTGCAGAGGTCAGTAACGCACTGAGCTGCTGCTTGATGGATCTACTACATACGTTGTTTCGAGACCTCTGTGTTGGGAGTACTTCTCTGCATAAATGTGTGCATCCCCTGCATGTGTGCGAGCTTGCCTTCGATTTCTATTGTGATAGTGAAGGCCTTGCCAATCCAGGGTTCGACATGTGCTTTTAGGACTGATTCCTTATGTCGTGCCGTGTCCACCTGCTCCTTCAATGCTTTAGCCTGCTGCACCGCACAAGCCTCTAAGTGAGGACCACCGTTTGTACAGTTCTTCGGACACTGTCATACTGCTGTTGGAGTTCTCATGCCTCTGTCTCTAAGAGCTGGATTTTGGGGTCCTCCTGCAGAGTTGTGAGGACCCCAAGTAATTCTTTCAACATGTTGGTGTAGTCTCATACTACACCTCCGATTTCTTCCAATCCCGCTGTGACAACGCTAGCATGCTGTTCTCTGACTTCCGGGGGAGTGGATGGCTATGCCTTTAACCACAACTCGGCGATCAGAAGATTCAGCTCTAGTTGAACCTTTGTCATTTCTTCCCTGGCCTCACAGACCCCTGCTATTAACGTCTGGATCCACACCTCCACTGGTATATCTATTGGGATGGTCAGCTCCAGGACACTTTGGCAAGCATCGTCTATCAACTGTACCAGATGTTGACTTTGCAACCCCAATTCATCGCATTGTTATCTTAGTTGTTCCACATTTATTTTCTGCTCCCTGAGGACTTGGAGCGCGTGGCTCTCCCTAACTTGTAGCTCTGCAGTTATCCCATCCCGCAACACATATAATGTCTCATGCGAGAGGGGATCTAGATTAACACCGAGACCTTTCAGTGTGCTAACCGAAGGCCTGTCAACCTCATTTGATGTCACTAGTGCCCCTTCTGGCAACACTATTATGTTCGTCATCCACGCGCGCAATGTCTACTCTACTACCATGGATTCGACTGTGAGGTTGGTTGAAAGGGTATCAACCTGAGGGGGGCGTGCCTGTAATTCCTGCAACTGTGCTTTGAGGGCCCCCAACACAATTTCATTCTCCTGCATGAAATCTTGGAGAGCCTCATTAGTGACATCGCACACCATCTCGTTGATGTCATGCAAATCACCCTCAGTTAGGGTTATTAGGTTAATGGACAATTTCGATGGCTTGACCTTCTTTTGTGACCTTACCCACTCTACTTGGTGTTGGCGCTTTAGCTATTTTGACGTGGTTCATGGGTCCGTGCCTCCTTCTTCTATTTCTACTTCTTCTGCTTCCTGCCCCTGCGAAGGCATTGTTTGGCCCTCGCTCGCCTTCACAGCTGCTTCCTATTTGGTCTAAAATGCGGGTGCAAATTAGATTTCAATTAATGTCAACCCGAGAAGGTAAACTTAGAAGTGCTTATCTAAAATATATAGATCTAGAAATATTCCTAATTTGTCCAAGATCTTAAAGTCCCTTACAAGAACATATTCATTAAGATCTCTTTCAATAGCTAATCAAACTTAGATCTAACAATTGTTTGAGATCTATGATTCTCTTACAAGAACATATTCTACAAGATCTCTTCCAACATTAGAACATCTAATAAAAAAAATTAAAAGCTAAAATGAAATAAACTTAGATTTAATAATTGTATGAGATCTTACGGTTCTCTTACAAGAACACTTTCAAATAAGATTCTTCCAATATTAGAATAGTTAACAAAACTTGAAAGCTGAAATCAAACAAAAACATAAAATAAATTATACCTAAAATAAGCAAATAAGCATGCAAGTGAGGCCATGGGGGCCCTCCATAACTCCACAAGCACACCACTTCAATGGAGACTCAGATGTAGAAGCAAAATTGAAGTATGATCCTTTATTTCAAAATCTCCATTACAAACCAACTCTAAGATTACAACTCCAAGCTTCTAAGATTACATACTCCCAAAATTCTAAGATTACAAAAGCTTCAAGATTACAAATGGAACTCTAAAAATTACAAATGGAGGAGATTGTACTCCTATTTATACAATGGGATGAGATAAAAAACTCATAATGATGATACACTAGTCTCTCTTTAGTTCCATACATCTCTCAACCATCTAGACACATAACCCCCTTTTGTCCTTGATCTTCTCCATGAGATCATGATCTTCTCCATGAGGTTTATCTTATCAAATTCGAATTTGATCATTCAAGGCCACATAAAGGTATCTTGGAAGCTTCCTTGGCACCTACACATGTCACAAAAAAAATCCACTTTCAATATATGAAGTAAAATATATTATTTTCTAATATTTAATCAAGAATTTCTCTTTAAAATGCTTAAAAATAAATAATATTTGGAAGATATAAATGAGACCCATTAATGGTGAGCAATAAGGAAAATGAAGTGACATGGTGGTGAATAATGAGTGATATAATGGAAGCATAGGTGAAAAATGTATGGTAATGAATGATATTTGTATGAATTTTGAAGCCCAAACACTTCCTATGTTGCTGCTATTGTTGCAACCTTTTCCTGCTCAGCTACTTTCTTTGTCACATCATGCACTTCCCGCATATCTGTTGCTATTGTTTCCTTCCTTTTTTTTTGGCCAACTGTGCGATGCGTAGCTTGGCCTCGTCTTTCTTCTTTTGCGCTGCCAACTTCTCGATTTCTGCAATATCTGGGGCACGCGATTCTGGTGGCCATGCATCCAGGAGATTGAAAATGGCGTCGTTGGTGGCTACAAAGGGTAGATTTTTCCACTGTTTAGTCGAGCCCTTGCGCACCCTGATATATATCTTATGCATGTCTACCTTAAATTTTGTAAAACTCTATAGACTGTTGTAAACCGTAGGTGACAACCGCGGCTTACGTTGATCCACATTCTGAGGTTCATCTCCATGAACACCCATAAGATCTTGATGTCGCATATCCTTTTAGCATCCTTCATGGCCCAGAGTGAAGCGTACTTCATGCCCTCCGGTAAATCTCTGTTAATTATGGGGAATTGACTATCCTCTGGAAATTCCCCAGCTACGAGAACTATGGACATCAACATCCATGCATAGTGGAATGTTTTTCCCTATTCCTAGGCTTCACGATAATTCTCTAAAAAATTTGTGTAGAGGAATTCATACCAGTTAAACTATACCCCCTCTGTACACTACTCGGCCAGTGCGACCACTGACACAGGTACCTTGTCTATGTGGCACTTGCGCATAACTTTTCCTACCAAGATCTGGGTTGCCACGTGTACTGATTTGTCCTTGATGCTGGAGATGGCATAGCCCCTCTTTTTCTTTTCCAGCTGTACTTTTTCTTCATGGTCTCCGCAATGGCCAAATCACTTCCCTTCCCTTTTGATATGGTCGCGAGGTCCTCTCCTTTGTATGGAAGTCGGAAGACATGATGAATCAAGTCTGTCATGATGGGGATGGGCTCCTCCAACCATAAACAACCATCATGCACCAGGCAGAGTAGCTGCCTGATGACGAAAATGGTTATTGGGGCGCGGTGGAAATGCGGCACCTAGAGTAGGTTCAACAGCCCAGCCTTTTCCACTCTACGCGACCACTTATGTGGCTCTAACATTGTCATCCCCCTCGCAGTGTTCTTCTTCATGAGGTTTCCAATCTCAAGGTGAGGGAACTTGTCGTGGTCAGCGTGGTCCCAATCTTCGAATTTCAGGCTTGGCACATGGCCCATGTGCGTGCCTTCAAACATAATGCCATCTAGGAGGAGCGAGGTTTGAGCGAGATCTTGGTCTCATCCAGGTCCTTGGGTACTTTAGCCTTCCCTTTTCATGGGGGGACATATGCTAGTAGTTTTGTCGCAGAGTGCATAGGCTAAGTATCCACCTCCATGCCTTCATCTTCTTCTTCTATGATGACAAGATCTTGTAGATATTCTTCTTCTTCGTCTGTTTTTATAGTGACGGTTTTTCCCTTCTCCTCCATCGATAGTTTGATGCACAGCAGGTTCTGCAGGGACACGCAGACGGGAGTCATTGCTTGTTTGTCCTTCTTGGGTCTTCGCGTGCATAGTGATTTCGGGATTTCTACCACAATCCCGACACCTTCTAGAACATCCCCCACAATTAGGGCCTGCGCGGCCTCCTCGGCGATCACTTCTGTTATCTCCATACCATCCTTAGTTGTTGTCGTTATATCTATGTAACAATCTATCACTCGCAAATTTAGGGGCTTAATCAAAGCTTGTCTCACAACAATCAGGGTTTTGCTCGACCAATCAATTCCCAAATGTCTAAGTGTTGTTCGCTGGGTAGACCTTTGTATTTTATAGCGCTTTTGGAATTTGAATTCGACCGATCCCCCCAAATCTAGTTCGTTAATGCTCCCTTTATGACAGATTTTCCAAGATTTTGCCCATAAATCATGTCTTAAATGCCTGCAGCCCACTCCATTTGGCCTCGAGTCGAGCATCCCATCATGAATAGTGACTTCAACGATCACTTTCTGGCTAACTCGCACGGCAATGCAACCCACCATGTGCAGTCGCGGACCTTGTGACTTTTTGCTTCTATGTGCATCTTCAATATCGCATAGCTCCTGGGCAGAATATTTTATAGTCTCACACTCCCTTCCAGCTACCTGGAGTGCTAATACTATTCTTCCCTCGGCTATTTAGGTGGTTGCACCACCCATGAAAAGTTTCATCCAATCATTCATCATGTTGCCTAGAGAATCTATACCTTTTACTATTATGGTCAGCATCACATACTTTATTACTTGCAATGCGCTACCCTAGTCATTATGCTAAGAAATATGCAGTCCAAGCCAAGGCATTAGATTGATCATTTCATGGTAATAGGCCTTAACCCTCTCATCATGATCACACGCACCCTGCCTTACCATTCTAGTCTTTTTTCCGACAAAATATTTCTTTATTTCATTCTCCATCTTCTTCACTTTTGTGTCCATCAAAGCACTTTTCTTCCTTAACCGTACCCTTTCTTCTTGAAGTTTGTGGAGTCTAAGGTTTCCCTGTTGGATATCTTCCCCAAGTCCCATGCGTTTTATTTCTTGCGACTGTGTGATCCCTTCTTTCCAGGATTCGAAAACCATTGTATCTACTGGTGCTACTATGTGCGGAGTAGGCTTTGCATGCTCCATGGGGATTACAGCATTAGCTTCATACTTCAGCTTTGGAAGTGCCCACGTGGTCATGGTTTTGCACATGGTCCTATAAGCCTAGAGTCGTTGTTATGCACAGGTCCCAGTCAGTTTGTTTCACATGGTGGACCATGTTCAATGCTTCGCGCACTTTTTCAAAAGCTTATGCGTGAATATGCTTCTACGTGCTTGGTCTTACCATACTTCTCGGTCCCAACTAGAGGGTTCGTTCGCGCCATTGTCTTTCCCGCTCCTACTTGTCAGTTGTGTTTCCTATCACATGGACGGTGTGCGTTTGTGTAGGTTGCGCACCATACGCCTGTACCCATCTGGAAAGGTGGGTGTGTGGGTTGTTTCATCCGTCATACTCAGCTTTCATTTGTATTTGAGGCTTTCCAAACTACATGTGCATCATCCTTCTACATTCACGCCAGTACTTAAAACTTCTTTGATGCGTACCCCACCATCTTGCAGACATAGCACATAGTACCCATTTCAGAGCGTCGAAATGATGTTGTTCTAGTACTTCTCTTTCAAATTTGTTCAAGAACTCATCCACCTCGCTTAACCCGTCAAACATAGGCAAATCTCTTATCTTTGTTGCCACACAACGCAATGACCTTGTCATCATGTTATAGTTGAACATGGTTACCTCGTGTAACCAGTTCTGCAATCGTTCTATTTCCTCATCTAAATCTGAGGTGTAGGAGCTTTCGCGCTCCCACGAGAGTCTTGCATCTGCTATTGGATTTAACCAATCCTACTCCCATAGGTTATCTTGTAGATATAGTCTAGATCGTCATCGCTATCATAATCGCGCACTGGTTTTGTGTAGCGTGATCCTTTCGCAGGGTCTAAAGGTACCACTACATGCAATGACTTTTTCTCAAAAATCATCTTGCGCTTCTTTAGATTTATCACTCCATCCATGTTAGTGGCCCAATCTATTCCCAGTAGCGCAGGATAGGGATTGATGTCATCAACAATATCTATCACTTTGAAATCTGCTAGCACACTCACACCTTCGATATCTACCGTTATCCCCTGCAATCTTCCCATAGTTAGGATATTTTTTTGGTTCGACACTCGCAATTGAATAGGATACCAATGTAGCACTGACTTGCCCATGCATTCCCACGTCTGCTTTGGCAGGATGTTTCTGTCTAATCCTAGATCCAAAATCACTTGATCCATTTCATACTCTTTTATTTGTGTGGTCAATCCCATCTCTCTTCTTGCTCACGTTGTGTGCTTCTCGAGCTTCCGGACTACGCGCGTTTCTCTTGGTGTGGTTCCAGCACATCTAGTGATGAGTTCTTGTAGCCACTTCATAGCTTTGCTGTCGCGCAGTAGCTTCATGCATGTCTCCAAAAATGTAGTGAGCATTGATGGGTCCATTTTTGATTCCAGTTTGTCTTTACTTCCTAAAGTGGAGGCATCTGCGAAGCTCTTCTTAACTTCCATGAATGTCTCCTTAGCGTGCTATAAATCAAATTCTGGTTCCTTTGTTGGAGCCCTGCGAACCTAGGCACTCTCTTCGAGCTGCTTTCCGTTGTCATCTCCTGTTGTGATACCACTTTGGAGCATGATATTTACATTTGAGTCTTCCTTGCATGGCTTAGACCTCATTATTTACAGGTTCTAAGTTGGGGGAGGTTGGAGTGCTCCTTTATCAGGTAACCTTGCTATCAGTGTGGGATAGTCCTCCATCTCATGATCAAACTGGGTGCAATATAAGCATGATTGTTTCGTTGGATTTGTACAATTGCGGGCATAATGTCCTGGCCCTTCGCAATTGTAACATATCAGCTGGTCGTGACCTCTTCCTGGTCCCATTCCACCTCGATCTCATCCGCCCCCCTGAAATCCAGTGCGTGCCATCTCTGCATTTTGATTGAGGGCCCATTTTTCAGTTTGAACTATGTAGGTAGGAGTCTGATCCATCATCAGTTCATAACTTCTACAGGTGCACTCATCGTGGCCTACTGGCCTGTAGAAATTGCAGAACAATTGCTGGGAATTTTGTGTATACTTATGTAATAGATGGCAGTTATCTATAGCATGCTTCCCTCCTATCTGATAAAAAACGCACCATAATGTAGGCACCGTGATTGGTCCTACTTGTGCCTGGTCTCAATGGCATTGGTCCTCCTCCTATCAGGTAGTTCGCGAAGACTGAACAATGGTTCTTGTCATGTTACTAGCCTTTGCACTTTATGCACCATACCTCCTCGCATGCTTCTGGGTGAGCTATCCTGTCTTGTTTCAAACTCTACATCTCAAGGCACGTGTTTTTCAACTATGTGTAGATCTGTTGAATTCCCAAGTTAGGATCTTGTATCGGGGTCTCATGCAGTCTCATCATGATCTCCAAGGCCTTGGCCTGAGCGGCTAGCTTATGCTATGACAACGCATTCCTTAGATGTGGCGTCATTGATCTACAAACCATGTGCAGTGTTGCCCATCCATCAAGGTCATATTGGCTTCACGAATTGTAGACTTCAGTCTCTAATCCAGCTCCCAAGGGGTCTTCTTGTTGACATTATGACATAGATTTGGCACTTATATGACACAGGTGTTTTCCTTGATGGCAACTCACTTAGATGAAAAATCACAGTTCAGACTCATAGAATGAAGAAAAGAAAGGTATACCTAGGTTCCCCGAAGACCAAGCCACATGTACACATGGGTTAGCAAACCAAAAGGAGCGTATAACGTACACACACACTTTCACAGAAGGAAAGGTGCGTACATGTTGGAAAACTAAGTTTTGGTCCGTGGTATTTGGTCCTTGGTATTTTGATCCATGGTGTTGGTCCAAGGTATCTCGTCCAAAGTGTTGACCCCAGGTATTTGGTCCAAGGTATTGGTCCTAAGTAGTTTTTGGTCCATGGTATTGATTAAGGCCTAAGACTATAAATGGAGGAGAAGATCATTAGGAAAATGCACTCAAGCATTGGATATGTGATGAAGAGCAAGATCTAGTATACAGGTTATTGGGTTATGGTGCATAACTGGATCTGAACCAAGGATGAACCTTAGCGCTTGATAAAGGATAAGATCTAATGATGTGTCAAGATCTTAAGGCTTGAAGTGAAGTATCTTTATGTGATTTGATCATTTATCTTAATAACTAGTGCATGTTGTAGTCTGTAAATATGATGATCTGGGTATAACTGAAGTCTGGAATTTTTGTAAAGTTTAAAGTCTCATTTGCATATCTCTATGCAAGTTCACTTTATGAAAGGCATGTATACACGTTAGCTATGCATATCAAAATAGTGTATACATATTAAATTTGATTTGCAGATCTGTATGCAGGTTCATCTTGAGAAAAGTGCGTATGCACACAAGTTCGACACATTGAAGTAGCGTATACCTCATAAAATATGGTTTAACTGCTTCTGTTGGCTATTGCAAGGTTTTAGGTTCTGGTTACTGTATTATGGTTACAATATTCTAAAAGATCAGATTGAAGGGTTGTCAAAGTAATTGGTTGATTCAGTTCTGGTTGATACAAAGGAGATTGGTTGATTTGATGATTGAATGATGTTATTGATGGATCCAGTCTGAAAATTTATGAAATGTGGTCCCTGGAAGAAAAGAGAAGGTTGTAGCCTTCTGTAGGTCGGCACCTACATACTAGTAAACATATAAGCTAGTATAAGAGCTAGGGGGTTGTAGCTCCCTTCCAAAAGATGTCGGAGAATGAGAGAAGGTTGTAGCCTTCTGCAGGTAGAAGCCTGCGTATTGGTATAAGACCGCACCAGTACAAAAATTGTAGAAAGAAATTTCTAATTTAAAAAAAGGATAGAGACGATTACAACAAGTGGTTTTCACCCACATTGGGTTTCCACCTTATATCTTGTGTTCATGTGTGTGACTGTATGTTCTATTTTTACTGCACCCGATTACTATTTATATGGTTATGATGCATTGATTAAAGATAAACATATGATGAATTAACTGAATCATAAGTTTGTTGGATATACACTAATTACCTTAAACACAGTTGCATATACACATGAGTTCCATTAACTGAAGTAGCGTATATGAATCTGATTATGGAAATGAAAAATTATTGACTTGCTAATACTGATTCACCCCCCCTCTCAGT
>APFE030225670.1:20629-102164 GCA_000404065.3 Pinus taeda | reverse complement strand
TTATACATACTCAAGGGAGGACAACAACAATGCTATCTAAGAAAAAATGATGAACATTGGCTGTGGCACAGAAGATTGGGGCATCTAAGCTTCTCTCAAATAAGAAAAACATGCAGATTCCAGGTTGTTTGTGATCTTCCTTATATCAGCATCCCAGAAAATACAATATGCAAATCATGTCAATTTGGTAAACAAACCTGAGTGCACTTCCCTGAAAAGGAAGGATCAGCTAGTAATCCTCTTGAACTTGTTCATACTGATTTATGTGGACCATCAAGGAAAAAGTCACCTCATGGAGAAGAATACTTTATATTGTTCATTGATGATTTTTCTAGAATGTGTTGGATAGGACTTCTAAAGCATAAAGATGAAGCATTTGAAAAATTCAAAGCCTTCAAAGCCTTGGTTGAAAATGAATCAGATCACAAAATCAAATTCCTCAGATCTGATCGAGGAGGGGAATTTACCTCGAATGAATTCTTTGACTTTTGTGAAGAACATGGAATAAAAAGGCATTCTCCACTACAAGGAATCCTCAGCAAAATGGAGTGGTAGAAAGGATGAACAAAACTATTCAACAAATGCCTCGTGTTATGCTAGATGAGTCTAGAAGTCCTGCAACCTTCTGGGGTGAAGCTGCATTCGTTTTCGTCACTATTCTCAACCAAGCAAATGTTCGGGTAAACAACACTCAAACTCCACATGAAATTTGGTATGGTAAGACTCCTACTATAAAATACTCCAAATTTTTTGGAAGCAAATGTTACATCAAAAGGGTTGATGAAAAACTTGGTAATTTTGAACCTAGAGCAGTTGAAGGCATTCTCCTTGGTTACTCTTATCGAAGTAAAGGATATAAATGTTATAATAAAATACTTGGGAAAATTATTGAAAGTATTGATGTTGTGGTTGATGAAGCATGCAAAAATCCAAAGCAAGTAAAAACCGAAGATTGTGACAAAGATGAGGATTATCCTCCCACATCGAATTAGACTAATTTTGAAGAAAAAACTAATGAATCACAAGAAGAACCGTTAATGGTAGGATAAAAGACTCCATCTAGTTATGTTGAGACAAATCATCTAGAGACTCAAATTTTGGGACAGAAAGAGGCAGGTGTGCAGACAAGAAGAACTATTACAGAAGCTTCAAGCTATCTAGCATTTCTTTCCTCCACTGAACCTCAAAATGTAAATGAAACATGCAAAGATGAATGTTGGGTCAAGGCCATGAATGAAGAGATTGAGAAAATTGAAAAGAATAATACTTGGGAATTAGTTCCTAGACCTCATGATAAGAATATCATAGGAACTAAATGGATGTTCAAAAACAAGTTGAATGAAAATGGAGAAGTTATTAGAAACAAGGCTAGACTTGTTTGTAAAGGATATGCTCAACAAGAAGGTATAGAATTTGAAGAAACTTTTGCACATGTTTCTAGACTTGAAGCCATAAGAATGTTCCTTGGTCTTTCTAGTTTTCAGAAATTCAAGTATACCAAATGGATGTAAAATCTGCCTTTCTTAATGGAGACTTAGAAGAAGAAGTCTATATTGAGCAACCAAATAGATTCATTGTTGGAAATGATGCAAAACTTGTATGCAAACTCAAAAAATCTCTATATGGTCTAAAACAAGATCCAAGGGCCTGGTATTAGCATCTTGACAAATATCTCCATCAACAAGGTTTGTCAAAAGGATCAACTGATAGCAATATATATACAAATATTGACAATAATAAATTGTCAATACTTGTTGTGTATGTTGATGATATCATTTTTGGTAGCAATGAAGAAGCCATGAGTCAGAATTTTGCTTCGGTAATGTAGCAGGAATTTGAAATGTCCTTGCTTGGTGAGATTCCATATTTTCTTGGTTTATAAGTTCAACAAAATAAATATGGTATTTTCCTGTCACAAACCAAATATCTCAAACAGATCTTAAAACAATACGGCATGGAAGATTCTAAACCAGTATGTACCCCAATGGTAACAGGATGTAGTCTCAGTTCAAATGATGAATCAGCAGTAGTACATCAACCAACCTACAGATCCATGATTGGCAGTCTGCTTTATCTAACAGGTATCTGACCAGACATCATGCATGTAGTAGGAATAGTTGGAAGATTCCAAGCAAATCCAAAGGAATCACACCTTCAGGCAGTCAAAAGGATTTTCAAATATCTTCAAGGGACACAACATTTTTGTTTATGGTATCCTAGAGATACAAATCTTACACTTCATGCATATATAGATGCAGATTAGGTAGGAAGTGTTGATGATAGAAAAATCACTAGTTGTGGTGCATTCTATATGGGTTCCAGATTAGTGTCATGGTTCAACAAGAAACAAAGTTCAATTGCATTATCTACAACTGAAGCAGAATATGTGGCTGCTAAATCTTGCTGCACGCAACTCCTTTGGATGATGCAAACATTGCAAGACATTCAGATCACATGTACTCCACCCATCCCCATTCTATGTGATAATACAAGTGCCATCAGTATTTCAAAGAATCCAGTCATGCATTCCAAGACCAAGCACATACCCATCAAATATCATTTTCTACAGAACAAGTGCTTGAACTAAAGGTCAAATTGGAGTATGTTCCATCCAAAGAACAGGTTGCTGAAATATTCACCAAACCACTGCCTGAAGAGACATTTGAATACCTCGGATAGAAGCTAGGAGTAGTTGATGCATAATCCTGCTATTAAAACTTATTTGTTTCAGAGAAAGGTGGTCATACACGAGTTTCATGGAGCATAGTCATGTACATACACTGGTTTTTGTGGATACAATCGCGTATATGTTGGTTTGAGGAAAAGCAGTGGGCTAGACTCAGGATGAAAGGGGTTTAGGGGGAGCATATACTTCTAATAATGCATTGTTGGCATTATCTTAGAAGATCTTGGTACAAATTCACACAGTTGTTTGAGTCAGGTGGAACAGGTTCAGGGGGAGATCATGGTTGCTGATCTGCATGCTGATTGATAGGTGGTGCTGATGATAGTTGCTAATGAATATCATGGTCTTGTCTCAGATATTTGGTCTTTGTTATATATGTCATGTATATCTTTTAATGTAAAGGTCATGAAACGACCTATTTTATTACCCCACTATGCATGAAATGGATGATGTAATGTTCTTGTTTTGACATGTATAAACAATTGGTATATCCCCACTTGGTTGGGAGGCTAAGTCAAACTTGGTATATCCCCACTTAATTGGGAGATGGATGTATGTATGAGTCATTGGTGATAGGAAGGTCATTTATGATGTATGTATAGAGTCATGTTCTTCTTTTAGAACATCTTTTTGCAAACCTTACTTATATTCAAGGGGAGCATGGACTCGATCATGGAGCTCAATCAGCACACTACAGCATATCAGAGAATTCAGCATGTACTCAGGGGGAGCATAACCCTTTTCCCTTGATGACAAAGGGGGAGAGTGACTTAGGGTTGCCATCAAGTTCAAAGGGGGAAATTTTTGGCATTATGACGCAGATTTGGCACTATGACACAGGTGTTGTCCTTAATGGCAACTCACTCAGATGACAGATCACTTTTCAAACTCAGAGAATGAAGAAAAGAGAGGTATATGTAGGTTCCCCACTGACCAAGCCATGTGTACATGCAGGTTAGCAGACCAAAAGGAGCGTATAACATACGCACGCACTTTCACAGAAGGAAAGATGCGTACATGTTGGAAAACTAAGTTTGGTCAATGGTATTTGGTCTTTGGTATTTTGATCCATGGTATTGGTCCAAGGTATCTGGTCTGAAGTGTTGACCCCAGGTATTTGATCCAAGGTATTGGTCCTAATTGGTTTTTGGTCCATGGTATTGAGTAAGGCCTAAGACTATAAAAGGAGGAGAAGATCATTAGGAAAATGCACTCAAGCATTGAATATTTGATGAAGAGAAAGATCTAGTACACAAGTTATTGGGTTATGGTGCATAGCTGGATCTGAACCAAGGATGAACCTTAGCGCGTGATAAAGGATAAGATTTAATGATGGGTCAAGATATTAAGGCTTGAAGTGAAGTATCTTTTTGTGATTTGATCATTTATCCGAATAACTAGTGCATGTTGTAGTCTATAAATATGATGATTTGGGTATAGCTGAAGTCTGGAATTGTTGTAAAGTTTAAATCATCATTTACAAATTTGTACGTAGGTTCACTTTATATAAGGTGTGTATACACGCTAGTTATGCATATCAAAATAGTGTATACATCTTAAATTTGATTTTCAGATCTGTACGCAAGTTCGTCTTGAGAAAAGTGCGTATGCACACAGGTTCGACACATTGAAGTAGCGTATACCTCATAAAATATGTTTTAGCTGCTTCTATTGGCTATTGCAGGGTTCTGGGTTTTGGTTACTGTATTTTGGTTACAACATTATGAAAGATCAGATTGAAGGGTTGTCAAAGTAATTGGTTGATTCATTTGTGGTTGGTGCAAAGGAGATTGGTTGATTTGATGATTGAATGATGTTATTGATGGATCCAGTCTGAAAATTTATGAAACGTGGTCCCTGGAAGAAAAGAGAAGGTTGTAGCCTTCTGTAGGTCGAGACCTACGTACTAGTAAACATATCATCTAGTACAAGAGCTAGGGGGTTTTAGCTCCCTTCCAGAAGAAGTTGGAGAATGAGAGAAGGTTGTAGCCTTCTGCAGGTAGAAGCCCACGTACTGGTATAAGACTGCACCAGTACAAAAATTGTAAAAAGAAGTTTCTAATTTAAAGAAAAGGATAGAGACGATTGTAGTAAGTGTTTTTCACCCACATTGGGTTTCCACCTTATATCTTGTGTTCATGTGTGTTATTGTCTGTTTTGCTTTTACTACACATGGTTACTGTTTATATGGTTCTGATGCATTGATTAAAGATGAACATATGATGAATTAACTGAATCATAAGTTTGCAGAATATACACTAATTTCCTTAAACACAGTTGTGTATACATGCAAGTTCCATTAACTGAAGTAGCATATATGAATCTAATTATGGAAATGAAAAATTATTGACTTGCTAATACTGATTCCCTCCCCCTCTCAGTATTATTTCACAACACTTGCTTGGAATTATCACGATTTCCTTAAATCCAATGATCGACTGTGTCTTTGATTTTTGCCTACTAAATTCCTTATTTAGCATAGCTTGGATATCCACGATCCTTGTGTTTGGATGTCATTGGAATGCTTAATGTACCAAGTCAATGCGCGATCTTGAAGAGCGTTGACCTACGTTTCTTTCCTTATATTGTCATCCGTGACTCCCTACACTTCCTATACAGCCCTTACCACAAACCAAAATTGGTCTGGATCTTCATTCCCTACTCCCTTGAACACCAGAAACTTTATCATACTTTCCATATTGAACTATGGTGGTGGCGGAGGTGGTGTGGGTGAAGACGGGGATGAATATGGTGAAGCTGGTGGTGGTGTAGGTGGGATTGATATGTGCAGAATTCACTACTTTATCAAATTGATCACACTTCTTGGTGAAACCTTCGCGAGCTCTTCCTTGCTTTCTCGTAGAGGTGAAATCAAGGGGCTAGTTTCTAGTTCTACGCTATCTTCGTTTTTGTAAATCCTCCCACTTCGCGTAGCCCCAAACATCAATATTTTTGCATAACCCGCTTTTCACATAGTAGCATTTTAATCCAAGTGTTCAAAGATTTAACGTACTTACCTCGCGGTCCTTTGAGGAAGCATCGTTCCACATCGCTATAGCTGACTGAAGTATCTACCTTGAACTCGGTGATAAATCCTCCTATAATTCGATCGATCCAGTGCTCCACAGTGCGCGCTATCTTATCCTCCAATGCTTCCAGTCTGTGCACCAACTCTGGAGTCCACATAATAGGTTTGTCGAGCCTACACCTTCCTTGACTATCTGCTAGCTTCATGATCCACTCGTACAACTTAGAGGGGAAGGATGCAAAGAAAATTTCATGGATTTCTGTATATAAGTAGCAATCTAACCACTCTTCCTTTGATATTCCTAGATTCCTATTTTCCTGCACCGCGAACCCATGAATATTTTTGTCCAACCAACCTTCAATTCCTTTCTTTGTCAAATTCTAGTGATATGACATCAAACATCTCTATGTAGATCCCGGTCTCGGAAACGGAACCATTTGTTGGCTTAATGGGGCTTGACTTAGGTTCAAAGTTAAGTTAGCCAAATAAATCCCGGTACTACTGGCCCTTTTAGCAACAGTCCACAGAGAGCAGACTGAGGTCTCAACCAAAGTAGTATGGGAGGGTGCTAGAACCAGGTTTCCGTACCCTCGAGATGTCTGAGGAGTTCAACTGGTTCACAGTTTGACCCTGCGCACAGGTTTCTTCTCGTACTTTGCATCCTAATATACTACCTTTGCGCAGCCCTACCTAGGGGCTAAACTTCGCGCTTTGCATTATTACCCAAGGCCTTACTGGTATTCCAACGTTAGTTAATTAGCTTTGCCTACTTGAGTGCTTTAAGTATACTTAACAATATAAACCATTCATATAGGTGCGCACACTAAATAAACAGTATATTTGCAAATTATATCAATCATTCATTAACCTAAGAACAGATACACAAAATTATAACAAAACTTCTCTTTATTAATTCCTTCCTTGGTTACGGACTCAACTTCGCCCTACGCACTTAGTTGTAGGAGTCCGTGCACTCAGCTACAGGCTACCAGGCCTTTGCACAATTAGTTGTAAAGCCTTATCCTAATCTACGACCCAAAGACACACTTTACACTTCGACTCTGTCACTTAGACTTTTTTCCTACTTCTTTTCTTTCTTACACTTAGAGCCTCACTCTATTTATATAATCCCATGGTCCACGGACCATGGGTAGGTCTATCCAGTCGACATTACATTACAAAACTAGGGCGGAAACCCTATGACTCTATCCTACTTTCACGCCCCACGCACGCAATTTGCGGAGCTTACAACAAGATTCAGTCAAAACTTGGGATTTGAACCCCAAAACATGTCTTGGGGGGATTCCATGCCCAATAGATGGAGACATGTGTGATGCAGGTCGAAGATGTACTATTTGTACCAAGACTCAAATATAGTGTGATTTTCGTCTCAATGATCGAGAGGAATGGGTTTGAGGTCTTGTTCCAGGATGGGAAGGAAAGACTCAGGACTAGAGGCTCTAAGTCCAATGGGATTGTCCTCAGATTTAGAGAGCATGGTCTCTATAGGTTGACAAGAAAACCTTCTAATAATGGAAAGAAGTAGGTGCCAATTCCAAAGAAGTAGGAGCAGGTGCAGGTGCAAGTGTAGGCTTTAGAGGAGCAGCTAAAGGTTCCTGAGAAGAAGGTACACTTTCCCAAGAAGAAATTCTAGGTTCCAGAGACTAAGAGGGAGTTGAGTTTGAGAGGAGCTTGCAGGCTTAGAAGGAGGCTTTGTAGCCCAAGAAGAGCGTGTGGTTAATCAAGAGAGGGTGCTCCTACAACTACCAAGAAGGAATCATGGTGAGATTGGAAAGATATAGAGGAGAAGAAGAAGAAGAAGGATGCTTCCAATGACAACGACACTTCCAAGAAGGGCATAGTTCATTGTATAGAGATTGATGTGATTATGAGCATCAGGAGTTGGGCAAGTGTTGTGAGTAGTGATGATGATGATGAGTTACTTCCTAGTCTTGAAAGTACCTCCCTCACTAAGAGGGAGTGTGTATTTATGTATATTGGTAGGTACTCCAAGCCCTAGGGTTTAGGGATTGGGTGGAAAAGCACCACAAGGGTCACTTGTGGGCTTGAAACCCAAGCATGGGGCTTTTCACCCATCAGGATTTGGGCCAAAACCATGATGAATTTGAGCATGAGAAAATTTGAGGTGATAGAGCTTGGTGTTTTGATTCCCACACTCCAAATATCACTCAAATTAGAGCTCTAGAAACGACGTTATGAATTTTTGAAGTTGACAAATAATTATGGACAGTCAATTATGAGAATACATTATAGTGAAGGATTGGGCATCATTAGTCTGGTGGAGGACATCATGTTGATAGCCCAAAGTATCCCTAGATGATCTATCTTGAAGTGATGAAGAGGAGCTGAAGGTTGGGTGAAGTTTGGTGCCAAAGTGTAGCACCTTGATGGACAAAGGTTATTGAAAAATGGCAACAAGAAATGCTAAAAATAGCACTTCTATAATAGTAGTTTGGGTATCAGCGTTGGATTGAGAAATAGGGAATGAAAAATGTAAGTGCTAAAAATAGAATTGCTATATTTAGCAGTTCATGATGGATTCCTATTTTAGTTAGTGCCTGAACTAAAAATAGGAAGAAAAATTCGAATTTGAACTTAACAGCTATTTGAAAATAAATTAATTAATTCACCATGAGTTAATTAGTTGTGGAAAATCAAACATGAAGTCTATGTGAGGACATGCAACAGTTTCTCTATTAATTGAGGAATTTATCCATTAGTTAAAGAGATAAGGATGAGTTCTAATTTGAGTTGTAATTAGTTGGTTCAGTTAACTGAGTCAAGTCTAGTTAGATTGATTTAAACAGTTTTCTTAAATTAATGTGAGTTTAGTTAGTTAATGCATGCTTGCATATAAGTGCTCCACTTCAGATAACTGAATATTCTCTCATGAATAATTCATGCATTACAGTTTAGACAGAGACCCAATTGAGATCAGAGAAGGGATAGTGTACTATCAGTTGGATGGATTTTTCCTATAAAGGAAGCTCATCCATGGAGAAGGATTTATCTCCTTCAGGATTGCATAATTGGATTAGAGGTTAGTGAGTGTGTGAAAATGCCAATTCACACAAGTGGCTGCACTGGACCCCAAGGAAAATTGTGCAAAGAAATAGAAGGCTTGGATGGTAGATCAGGAGGTTTAAGAGAGACCCTTGACTGTCTATGAGAAATAGAGGTATTGAACAGAGAGAAGGATAGCTTTTGAGCTGATTTTTTTTGTAATACTGGCTAAATTTCCACTTGTATGATAATACAGAGTTGGGGTTTTAGGCTGAGGCTTTCCCCTGGTTATATCTTCTGTGTTATGTGTGATTGATTTCTCTAGATCAATTATATCTATTCTTATTGATGTTGCTCATGTTCGATTAAGCTTCCACTAAATTGGTTGTAAAAGTAGATCAAGTATTTTGCTTTAGTATATTGCATTATCAGGTGATCTATAGGTGGGAATTTCTACATGGTATCGGAGAAAAGGTGATCAAGGAAGAATAGTATAAGAAGGAGAATTTTGAAGTTTGTGATTCCTGAATACAGAAATCGAGTTCTTATCACATCTCTATTCCACCTATGGTGTTTAATGGTTTAAGACTTGAATATGCCCTTGATGGAAGTTTGAATTATATAGCCCGGAAGGATCGCATGAAGCAATACTAGAGGATAACGGTCTAAAGGACTTCATTGATCAAGAAGTCCGCAAGCCGACTGGTGCTGCTGGATTGGCTGAATGGAAGAAATGTGTGGCTAGAGCAAGGAGAATCCTTTTGGAGGGAGTTCGAGATCACATAGTCTCGAGTCTCCATGGGAAGGAGACACCGTTTTCAATGTGGAAAACATTGAAAGATCTATATCAGAATAGCAGTGATTAGAGGAATTTGGCACTGAAAGACAAGCTTTGGAAGATCAAGTGTGAAAAGGGCGACACAATCTCTACGTATCTGAACAAGCTCACCACATGTAGGGATGAGCTTGGAAGTGTAGGGATCACGACATCTGATGATGACATGGTGAGTCTTGTACTCCTCAGTCTTCCTAAGAGCTGGCATAGCTACCAGGACTCGGTTAATGGAAGAGAGAAACTGCCAGATTAGGAACGACTTTGGTTGGATTTGACGCAGGAGGATATAAGAAGAAGCACCAGAGATGGTTCTTCATCCATGAAGGATGAAGGAAATTGTGCCTTAGCGAGTAAGGTGAAGAAGGGGAAGGAGAAGGTTTCTCATTCCGAATCTAGTTCTTCCCATGGTGGGAAGAAGTTTGACAAATCGAAAGTATTATGCTTCCATTGTCATGAGGTGGGCCATTTTGCTACAAATTGTCCACTGAGGAAATCCAAGAAGGGATCCGTTGAAGGATCAGAAAGTGAGGCATTGGCCTCATAGTTCGAGTTGGATTTCACACTGTTCGCATGCATGGTTTCATCCATGGTGGGAAGTGGTTGGTTTCTTGACAGTGGAGCTTCTTTCCAGATGACCGGTGACAAGCGTTTGTTTATTACTTTAGAGGAGGAAGATCTCTAGATACCCATAGCAATGGGTAATGATGAAAAATATAGTGTATCAGGTGTAGGCACGATTATTGTTTAGAGGAAGCATGGAGCTCACCTTACCTTGACTGATGTAAAGTATGTACCAGGACTGAAGAGAAACTTGGTGTCGATCGTGATACTGGAAGACAGAGGCTATGATGTATTCTTCAGTAAGGGAAAGGTTGTCCTTAGACACATCATCACTAGACAGGTGAAGCAGATTGATTCACGGGTCAAGAATCTGTATGCTCTTGAGGTTCAAGATGCATGCAAATCCTTGAGGAGCAAGGCAACTAATGGAGACTTGGTGGTTGAGAGGGAGAGTACATTACCTCTCAACATGCAGTGCCAGAATAAGTCTCAGATGATTGTGGAGGAGCCACAATTGGTGAAGCAACTTCAGGAGGTTGTGGAGCAGCCACAACTGGAGAAGCTGAGAGGAGACAGAGTAGAGACATATACTCATGCAGAGACCTCCAGTAGGGGGAAATTTCAAGTGAGGTGGGTAGAAGGCTCACATGCATCCATACCTCCAGGTAGGAGGTGAAGTGATGTAGAGTGATCGTCCCAAGAAGGCTGGAATAGGGGTAGGATCCTTGAGGTACCTAACCTCTTTGATTCAAATTTTCTAAAGGAGCCCTGACGAGGAGTAGCAGGACTGGTTGATTGGGTAGAGACAGATGCAAATGGAGCAGCAGAGAGAGCTACAGTGCAGGAGTCCCAAGACAGTGTAGAGCTAGTAGGCTGCAACATTGCGAGAGGCACAAGAGTGTTCCACTAAAGCTGGATGGCACAGAGAGGTGTGCAATGGTGCGATATGCATGGAGTGTTTCAGTAGCTCAGAGATCAGAGAGGGAGCACTTGTAAGCAACAAGTAGAACTTCAGTATCAAAGTATGTTTCTAGCCCAACAGAGAGGTCAGTTGGGAGTTTTTTATTTTTCTAGAGTTGCTAGAGCAACCACACTTGGTAGAAGTATTGCATGCAGAACGTTCCAAAGGTATAGGATCGGGTTCAAGTTGAATACCTTTCTTGTTGAGAGGGAGTGTTGAAAAATGGCAACAAGAAATGCTAAAAATAGAACTACTATAAATTGCAGTTTGGGTATCAATGCTAGATTGAGCAACAGGGAATGAAAAATGGAAGTGCTGAAAATAGAATTGTTATTTTTAGCAGTTCAGGATGGATTCCTATTTTAGTCAGTCCTTGGACTAAAAATAGGAAGTAAAATTTGAATTTGAACTTAACAGTTGTTTGAAAATAAATTAATTAATTCACCATGAGTTAATTAGTTGTGAAAAATCAAACATGAAATCTATGTGAGGACATGCAACAATTTCTTTATTAATTGAGGAATTTATCCATCAGTTAAAGAGATAAGAATGAGTTCTAATTTGAGTTGTAAATAGTTGGCTCGGTTAACTGAGTCAAGTCCAGTTAGATTGATTTAAACAATTTGTTTAAATTAATGTGAGTTTAGTTAGTTAATGCATGCTTGCATATAGTTGCTCCACTTCAGATAACTTAATATTCTCTCATGAATAACTCATGCATGTCAGTTCAGAAAGAGACCCAGTTGAGATCAGAGGAGGGACAATGTACTATCAGTTGGATGGAATTTTCCTATAAAGGAAGCTCATCCATGGAGGAGGATTTATTTCCTTCAGGATTGCGCAGTTGGATTAGAGGTTAGTGAGTGTATGGAGAGGTCAATTCACACAAGTGGCTCCACTGGTCCCCAAGCAAAATTGCACAAAGAAATAGGAGGCTTGGAGGGAAGATCAGGGAGTTTGAGAGAGGCCTTTGACTATCTATGAGAAACAGAGATATTGTAGAGAGAGCAGGATAGCTTTTGATCTGATTCTTTTTGTAATACTAGCTATATTTCCACTTGTATGATAATACAGAGTTTGGGTTTTAGGCTGAGGCTTTCCCCTAGTTATATCTTCTGTGTTATGTGTGATTGATTTCTCCATATCAGTTATATGTGTTCTTATTGATGTTTCTCATATTCGATTAAGCTTCCGCTAAATTGGTTGTAGAAGTAGATCAATTATTTTGCTTTAGTATATTGCATTATCAAGTGATCTATAGGTGGGAATTTCTACAAGGTGACTGCTAGCTTGGTATTTTGGAGCTTGGGAATTAGGCCTACCTAGAGAGAAGATTGGATCAGCCCATGTACATGCTACAAAAGTGACTTGTAGCAGTGTTAGGTGGAAGCCCTCATGTAGTCTCCATGTGTTATCCTTTGAAGGACTAAGGGGAATCTAGTGAGCAATACAGAAGCGGATGACAGACACGACAAGATACGACATCGAGTCTGCCTGACATGTTTTTCATTGTATCTTTTATACCATAGACTATTTTATTATTCGGATTTGGTTTAATATAATGAATATTGGGGTTGTACAATATTGTACAATTTTTTAAATACTGTGTATATTTGTGCATATGTGATTTACTGCTTTATATTTTTCACTGTGCAAAGTAATTCTTGTTGAGATTCTTGGTTTGGTAGCATAAGATATTTTAAGATTCTAACCCCACTTCCACCGCATGAAATAAATAATTTCCAATGCACATTGATACTAAAATAAATAAATAAAGTGTGAAGGAAGAGAAAGGCTTCATTCGTAGGGAGGTGAAGAAAGTAACTTTGTTGGGGTACTGTTCAGGCTCACTAGCAATGAACAATGCTTGTGTTCCTAAAATCACTTTTCTAGGGTACTTTCTAGGCCTCTTGGCACTTGAGAAACACCATAGATGAAAAAATCATAATTTTAATATCTTAAGTTCATGAATTACATTACCCTGCTCCTAAAACGAAACATTGTGATATGGCTAGATTTATGATTGTGTTCAACCAAGAAAGGATGAAGGGGACTATGTTTATACATGGGTTAAGCAGGAAATTTGAATTTATTAGTACAATGAATCAATACTTCCTAGAAAACTAGGCCATGCACAAAAGATTAGACCAAGGCAGAGAAGTTTGAGTTCTACCAATGTGTTGCCAAGTGTTGTCGTTCCAGTAAACACCCTCCAAAATTTGGTCTACACTTGAATTTTGGATCCTATTGTGGATCTTGTGATCATTTATTCCATAGTCATTTTATGCTCACACATGCTCAGTCTCCAACAAGTTCATGATCACACTCTTTTATGCAAGCTTGAATAGGAATAGAAAAATATCATCAACATATTTCTCAAGTGCAATATTTAATCTATGTTGATAGTCAGTGCACACTTTTATTGATAGTCTCTCACTTTTTGTTGCGATTGTTCTATTTCGGTGAGTTTTTCCAAATGTTGATTTTAGACACCTACGCTCTTGCAAGTGTTTCTTTCATGTTTGCGATTATCACTTTTTCTTATTTTCACTTTAATAAGTGTCTTTTTCATGCTATATTCATTCTAGCATGTTTCACTTTTAATGTCATTCACATTTTTCAAGTGTCATTTTCACTTTCCTCTTGTTGTTGCAAGTGTCATCGTTTAGCATGGAAAGCGTTGCGTATCGCAAAAATGTAGTTTTGGTTTGTCAAGGGGTAATATTGGTGCTAATAATGCATACTTATCATGTAGACATGTATTGCATTCATTCCCAAATTTTCAAGCATTGTCACATAAATGTCGTCATTGTCATTGCAAAGTGTACCTTTAGTGTCGCACTTAGGGAATGTTGTCACATTGGGGGAATTATGTTGTTCATGTGTTTTGAGTGATCATTATTGTGTCATCAAATTTTATAAGTGTGTGATCATGCTCATATTTTTTTCCTTATTCACTTTGGCCTCACTGATCCCACACTTAGCCAAATCCGGAAATTTTTTTGACTAAGAAACCTGGTCACACTCATCCTTCCTGAACTGTGCACTACATAATCTCAACCCTCGATCCCAAATATTTCCTATTGAAATTGTTCAATGTACAGTCCCTACCTTCTATAATTTCACACTACGTAGTCTCAGTTCTTAATCCCAACCCTTGGGCTCCAAAACTGCACAGTCTCTGCCTTTAGTCATCCTCCTATACGCACTGTGCAATCTCAAGCAACAAGCCTCAAACTTGACCTCTATAATTGCGCAAGCCCTTGGCCTTTGTCCCTCTAGAATTATGCAATGGAAAACTCAAGCCTCAAGCCTTCAATATGACCCCTTGATCCCCTCAACTACGTATTTGCCTTACCCTGACCTACCTAAAATGCACACTTCACAGTCTCAAGGCTCAATCATGGTCAGTGACCTCTTGAGCTACGTAACTACGCAATCCTTGAGCTAGTCTTGCAGTCCGACTCCTGGTTCTAGCATAATTAATGGATGCCATGAAGAATGTTAGATTAGGGGTTAATTAGATTGATGTCATCTTGTCATGAGTGGGTTTCAGTTGCAGGTATCATCTTCTTTCATGACAAGATAATGATGAAGGAGATGAAGAAGGAGACCCTCCTATAAGACACTTGTGTAGTTCAAAGGACAAGTTGAACAATCAATTCAAGACAAAGGGACACCATATTGTGATGACAGCTAGAAATCAAGACCACATTGAAGACTCCCTACCTTGAAGCCTTATGGAGGAGGAATAAGAATAACATGTTCCACCTTTCAAGAGGAAACAAAGGTAGCAGTAGTAAAAAGTGGCTTGACACTTCCATATCATCATGTAGTCCATGTTACCAACGTCTTGTCATGTCTTGTTGAAGTGTCATGTCCTCCTATTCATACATTGATGCTTTAGATGATGCATTTTTAAAGCACTGGGGAAATAATAAAGATCTGCAAGTCGAACAACCTGCAGTCATCCCGAGCCCAATGATCAATAAGGGAGAGGATAGCTCCCCATCATCTTTCGCCCCTCTTTCTGCTCAAATAACAATCCCTCCAAGTTGCCCCTTAAAAACTGAGGCAGGAAATAGCTCAATGCTCAAGGCTGAGATTGATCACCTCAATCTTAATATTCGGATGTCTGCCTAGGTGGCCTCCACACAGCAAGAAAGGGCAACTTGCCAAATCACAAAGGAAGAAGATGCGCAGTTTTGGGACTCCTCCTTGGATGAGGAGTGTTCTGAGAAAAATGAAGGAGAATATGATATCTCTGTGTTCCCTGCACAAGAAAACAATGATGCATTTTTCATATTTATTTTGCAGGCCACAAAAGATAGAAATAGGTACACAGCAGGAGTGATTATTCAGCAGGTGTACAAAGGCTCCTCTAAAGAACATCCAAGGAGGAAAATACACAAAGGGAAAATGAAATTTGATCCATATCTGCCTGATAAGCTCAAATGTCTTAAAATGTTTGAGGTGGAGGATCAAATAAATCATGTCCTGTTGATCTATGATGAACTAGATGACAGGCAACAATTGGTGGCCCAGGTGATGGGCAAATTCTAAAGTTTAAATCTTCGGGTTTTATTGATTGTAATCCTATTCTTTTATAGTTTTCTGTTGTATGCTTAGTGACTCCATGCCCAATGGATACTAGGCAAAGTTTTCAGGCTGATTTTGCAGGAAGGAATTGGTCTACAGGTTCTTGAGACCTCGCAGGGAGGATCTCATCCCCAGAAGGAGCCAGTGTTAGCTCTGCTACAAGCTTCAGCGGTGAAGGGTATAGCTTGGGTCTAGTGGTGTGTTTGTGCTTAAAGAAAGCTTTTGGCCCTCCTCCTTCTCCTTCTCCTTTATCCTCCCAACACTCCCTTAGCCCCGCTACCCTTGGTTTCCCCTTGCGATGTGATCAGATCACAAATCGTATCCATGCCGGCTGCTACAATTTGTTCTCTTGACTTCTTCCGATGGGATGTAGCGATGCAATCTGATCGCTATCGCAAATCATGTTCATGCCCTATCGCCTCCATTACGCCCCATGTCTTCTCTACCGATGCGATTATGCGATGCGATCTAATCGCTATCGCATATCACAACCATGTGTGTTAAGGCTCCGCCCTTGTCTTCCGCGTTGTGATATTGCAATCGCGCCCCTTTGTACCTCGCCCGATATCGTCCGTACATATTTCGCGAGCGATGACCATTAGATCCACTACTCCCTGATCTGACAACTCTTGTTTATCTCCGCCTGTTTCTTCCCGATTCCTCCCGCCAGCAATCTCCACCATTGATCTCTGCGATCCAACGGTTGTTATCTGTCTTTGTCTTGCTTCTTGCCCAGTGCACGCCTCCGCCATACTGTCTTTACGCCTTTAACCTGTTTTGTGCTCCCGAAGGAGGAAGAAGGCCAGATCCAGCACTTTGCACCATTACTCCTCACCAACTGCATTTAAAGAACAGACTGGTCGAAGGACAAAAGGGACGACCTCGAATAGTGAAAAGCATTTATCAGGCATGGAATTTCATCCATAATTTACTTCATCTACCCGAGCAGGACTACAAAGCACCATAACAAGTCGGTTTTGTCCATTTAAATTAGTAGATTGTATCAGAGGCCCATATCTAATTGTAAATGTGGTTGGTGGTCCATTAAGACACCTCCATGCGTAGCCTAGCAGAGATTTTTGTAAAACAAGCTCTATAAATAGCCAGAAACATAATGTAAGTAGGGATGAGTGTTAGATGAGTGTTAGTATGTTGTAAGTTTCAACTTCTGGAGACTGTAACTGTTATGCAACCTGTAGTGTCTGGTCTTCATTTCCAATTAATACAAGCTTCTTTTGATGTCATTTGCTCACTTTCCACTTCTTCTTCTTGTTCCAGGCTATGCCTGTTTTGCAGTTGTTGATGCGCTATTGATTTTTAGCAGTAGAGGGGTTGTCATCCCACCTCTATGTTAGAATTTAGTTGTTTCATTTAAATTGCTTGTAAGTTTCTATTGTTTTAATGCATAGAGAGTTTTCATCATGTCTGTGTATTAAATATTAGATTTACAGACCTTTAAACCGGTTGCAGCTGGCCATCACAAGGTCCTGTGCATCTGATGGTGTGGTCAGTCTTCTCCATTATCACCTTTTCCTTAAACTGTGAGTAATTGGTGGTTAATATTGTGTTCAGGAGTTTACTCAGGAGTTCAGAAAGAGAGCATTGGCACTTGGCATTTCATTGGATACATGTGAAACTTTATTAAAATACACCGGCAGTTTACATTCATATTTGCAACATAAATTATTGATGTTTAATCCTAATGATTTTGATGAAGTGTGTGTTCAAGCCATACATATTGAATCAGGTGGCAGACCATTAAACTTTTCACCACAATCATCCAAAGAGTTGGAAATCAAGGATTATAATCACAGTAAAGGGAAGAACAATTCAAAGAGAAATAAATCAACAATAGCTCATAAGGAAATACCTACTTGTTCTCATTGCCAGAGAATTGGTCATGATGAATCTAAGTGTTGGAAACTTCATCCAGAACTTAAGCGCAAAAAGTTCCTTAAGGAGAAGGATGAAAAAAGGCAATTACAACAGTCCAGCAAGATCTAGGTTCTGATTTAGGTGATGAAAGGAGGATAACTACCATAGTTTCAACAGGTAAAACTTGTGACACTGGTTCAAGTTCGAATGCTATTGTATCTTCATCAAACATAATCCTTCAAATGAGGATAAAAGAGTTGAATTATTTAACATAACGATAACTTCTAAGCACATGAAGATAGATACAATGTTTGACAGTGGATCACAGGTAAATTTAATATCTGAATATTTAGTTAAGAATTTGGGTTTGGAGACATGGAATCATCCAAGACCTTACCCATTAGGATGGCTAAATAAATAAACTCAGATGAAAGTCACAAAACAATGTCGATTAAGATTTTCCATTACAACTAATTACATTGATGAAGTGGAATTAGATGTGGTTCCAGTAGACATATGTGGGTTGTCTTAGGAAGTCTTTATCTTTATGATCATGATGCAGTGTTTTATAGAAGAGAGCATAAATATCACCTTAAGAAAGATGGGGTTGAATTTATTGTCAGGGCACGTCAAAGTAAAAATCACTTGACTTTAGTTGTTGCTAATCAGATGAAGCAATTAATAAGTTCAAATAAGATATTTGTAATCATGTGTGTAAAAGAACAACATAAGAATCGACAAGATGTTTGTTCAATTTATGAGTCTCAGCTTAAATATAGTTTGATCAAAGAGGTAGAAAATTTTCCAGCTCTATTTAAAGAAACAAAACATCTTACTCATACACAGGGAATACAACATGAATTATAATTGATGCCTCAAGCTCCTCTTCCTAATTTCAAAATGAATCAATTCAGACCAAGTTTGGAAGTTAATAGTTACAGGGATGCAGGTCGGTATTGGGGAAAGTAAACCCTAAAACCTAACCTAAAACATAATCCAAACATTAAAATACATTAAAACACCTAAACCTAAGTTCTAGACCATTACCATACCAAATCAAATACCTAATCCTAAGTTAAAAACCCGTTTGGGCTACTGAAAACATATTAAAACATTACAAATGAAAACATAACAGTGATAAACTGTGAGATTAACTGCGTGGGGAGATAACTATGACAGTAGGCATGTGAACAGGTTACATGATATAGTCCTGACTGTGTGGTTAAGACAGTGTCGGAACTATGGCCATGTGAGCAGTTGTGGCAGTCGGGTTTACGGGAACACGGGTATTCATGCCAAAACTGTGGGGGGTAAGACCGTCAGGTAAGTTGTGATGGTTGGTGGGTAGACATGTTCACATACCAACTACTAGAGCACCGCAAGACGGAATCGTCGAGGGTCAACATGGAGGTGGCAGCCTATAGTTAGATCGTGGCTAATCACATATAACGACCTCCCTCCTCTACCCGGTCAGCAAACTGCCAATGGTTTTTTGCTATTATAAGGTCGAATGTAGGTTTTGAAATGTATTTTTGTGCAAAATTAATTCAAAGACCATGTGTGTTTACACTAAAGTGTCAAAGCCTGACAAGAATGAGGGAAACAAACCCTAAATTTAACCCCTAAAGTCAGAAGTTCATTCCTAAACTTGGAGGAAGAAGTTAAAATGCATCTAGGATGTTATAAAAGGCAGTTTTACTCATTGAAGAGGAGCAGAGTGGTTTTGAAGTTTTGTGTGCATATTCTGGAGGTTAGAGGCTATTTGTGTTTTCAGTGTAACAGGAGCATCGAGAGTCAGAATTGGGAACTGTGACATGCATTGGAAAGCTGATTCAGAGAGCTTCCTTATGACAGTGAGCATAAGTACATGTGTGAAAACTCATTTTGGTCAAATTTCTGTGTAATCAACCTCTTCGGTATCAATCCTAATAAAGTGTCCGCCCATCTTGAAAGTGGACCCAAAGACATAGTCTGTCAGGGATGAACTCAGTAATCAATCTTGCTATCTAGTATTGTTGTGTATTTGTTGCTTTCACTTTTGTTTTGCATCTTTCTTATGTTTATCATCTGTTGTAAAGTCTTTCTTCTAATGTAATTATCACGATTTCAACACTTTAAGTTAACATTCATTTCACTATTGGCATAATCAATGGTACTTTAGTTTTAACTTATGATCATTTCAAATCATTTAATAAGGCCTACCTCTACACGGATTCTAGCAAAAGTGAAAATACCTTTTGTGACTCTATTCGCATCCACCTTTACGAATTTCCCTAAGGAATTGATGATTCGTTCTAACACTTTGTGATGTCAAAAATGTATGGGGAGATTATGTAACCTGATCCACACTAATATTTTGGAAACCATCATGGTATTTGCATCAAATCCCTGAAAACATGGGATCATAAAAAGACTCTCACTACCCACCATGGTCCCTATTTTAAAACGTAATTCAAATATTTGGTTGTATCAAATTTTACAGCAAAAAATCCCCTAGAACATAGGGGGATATCACAGTTTTCAATCCAAGTGGAAAAGATCCATTGATATAAATCCATCATCTTGGGCCACAAAATGTTAAATCTGCATATGACTACTCTTTAATGGAAGTAGGAGTAGAGCTCATTGACCTCTGGCAGGTTTACTATTAAAGTCGACACTTGGCTCATCTATTCCATAATATAGGAACCAGGGAGATTTGTTTGGTGATCAATATTTTTGTGTAGATCAGTCCTTCTTTTTATTGCATCCTTGAAAAAAACTAGATATTTAGAGTTAGATCGAGGACATCCTCCAAATAATCTTGTATTAAGGATGACAGTGGAATCATGTTCAATGTTGTAATCTTACATATTTTAGTCGTCTTGGAATGATTTCTATGCATAAGTTAGGTTTTGAAAATTGACTGGAATACCATGTTTTTCTTGAATCTGCTACTTAAGATCTTGTAGTAGATCCCCATCCCAAACCCTCACGGTTACTGATTTCCCATCAAGAGTTTTAACAAAGATTTGAGAATGGGCTCTCACCTCCAGATCAAAGTTGCGACTGTCAGATATTCTTGTATTGTCTGAAATAAAAAGTTTCACTTAAACTAAAAGTGTAATTAAAGTTTATATAAAAAAAAATGATAAGGATTTTCATTATTAATTAACATTATGAAAAAGTACATAGAAAATTAACTTTAACAACAATTTTCAAATGCTCTTTACTTGATAAATCACAATTGGCAATAGGGTGGAATATTAAAGGACTCCAGGATAGGCTATTATGGGAATCCATGTGATGTGGTTTAAACCTCAAATAAACTGTTATAGTCCAAGTACGAGCTTGATTGAGTTATCAATTTAATTGGTTACACAGAAAATCAATATTATTTTAATTTTTCAAGTTAACAATTATGCCTTTATTAGTGTATTTATACTAATCATGTTTTTACTAACATATTCATTCTGCCGATAGGTGCCCTAACATATTCATTGTTCCAAGAAGGGCTATACAACCTAGTATGGGGTAGATCTCATGTAAACATGTAAACGTAAATGTAAATGTAAACGCAAACATTTAACATATAATGTTTAACATTTAACATTTGTAATCTAACGTCCACCCTATTTAAAAATCAATCTAATTATTATTATGTATAAACACAATATAAGTTTAAAATATAAAGAATTTTATGAACACTCAAAAATAGGTATGTTAAATATATAAAACCTCTTTTTATATTTACTAAAACTCAAAAAATAAGCTTTTATTTAGGTGAAGCCTATGGGCCAAATTATTATTAATGTCATGGAAAAATACATTATTACTCTATTATATATATATAGTATATTATATTATTATATATATAATATATTATATATATATATATATATATATATAATATATATATTTTATTATATATAAAGATGGCACATGGTATTGAATACCATGGTATTCATGTGGAATGTAGCATATTTAAAAGGGGAAATTAAACTAGGATAGATCCATCTTTACTATGGATCTGCTAAACGTCCAAAGGGATCAAACATCTTGATTTGAAAACTAGCATATAATATAATATATAATATTTGCAAACATCTTGATTTGACTGAACATGTACAATATCATCTCTGGAGCAGCCAAAGCCACTTCTTAGAAATGGATGACTTCAACTCATGACCTCCATATCAGAGGCCTTCATAAAAAGATTAAAGGATGTCTGAATAGAATTAGTATCCCTCTTTAACTGTCATTGAACAACAAGACCTCATCTACAAATAGAAAATGGGTGCGAGTAACTCCTTCAGCCACAAGAGCCCCTTCCACTCTCCCCTACAGTTGACCTCCCTGATAATTCGACTTAACCCTTCAATAACCAACAGGAAAAGGGAAGGGGGTAAAGGCATCCCTAGCATAACCGTCTCTCCAAATGGAAGAAATCAGAAGAAAATATGTTAATTAATACCGCCAAGAAAACAAATGTTATACAACACATAAACTAGCTGATAAAATTTATTTCAAACCAAAGGTAAGTTAACAACATTCAGAGATAAATCCAACTAACTTTGTAAACCATACCTTTGAGTTTACATGTATTCAAGATATGAAGGCCCTCCTGCACCGAACCAATAGCTTCACAAATTTGTTTCGCTTGGAGAAAGGAAAATTGCTCCTTAGAAATGTGTTGAGATAGAATAAACTTTAGGTGGTTGGTAATTATTTTAGCAATAATGAATTGCATAATGAGATTGACCTGAATTCATAGGAAGAGCTCAAGAGTCCTTTTTGGGAATTAGGACTAAGAATGTGGAATTAAAAGCCTCATACATTCATCTCATCCCACTGCACTCCTCAATTTCTTTAAGAAGATTGTCACCAATCAATTCATAAAATTATGTGAAGAATTCAATGGCCACCTGTCCGGCCCTCACTTTTATCCTTTTGAAACCCATGAAGCCCCTTCTCCAGCTCATCCTTAGAAATAGGTTCCATTAAATATCGGTTTACATCCTCATCAACAAATCTAAGAAACATTCTAGCTACATGTATGACTTCAGCGAGTGATGCCTCACAAGGAGCCTTACATAAAGAACTGAAATGGCTAATGCTTGCTCTAGCCATATCCCTAAAATTGGATACTCTATCTCCCAAGTTTTCATTTAGCTCCCAAATAATATTAGCCACCCTTACCAAACTAATGAAAAAAATTGAGGTTTTATCTTTGGCTTTCAACCATATAGCCCGGCTTTTTAATCTCCATATCTCCTCCTGCTCGGTCAACAACCTATGTTGAACATCCTCCAATTCAACTATACGTTGTTTGGTCCCTGCCGACTAAAAATCTTGAAGATCTGGGTTAGCAAGCACCTCCAACTCTTGGCTAATATTTGCAAGGGCGTCCTAGTCCCTTATTACTTTCTCCTTGCCCAAACGATATTAGCTCTTTTCAGACTACTGAGATTCTCTGCAAACTACTGACCCATCGAGCTACCACTATGTTCCTACATTGACACCTGGAGATTACATCCAGATGTTTTGTACAAAATAATTTTATAAGAGCCAAACACTTTGAGGGGCTATAGAAGAAATTTTATGGGATAGTAAGCATAAGGATTTAAATTATTATTATTGATTATAAAAGGAATTAATATATAGAATAAAGATCTATACATTCTAAAAAAAAAAAACAATGTATCAGGTTTTAATTATGGAAGTTTTCTCTCATTTTACCACAGAGATTCTTAATCCTAAATAAGTGATGTTACAATATCATAGGCCAATACCATTGCATATCAATACCACATGCACAAAAAACCATAACTCATTTTATATGAGACTTGTTCATTTGACATTTATTTTAATTAATCAGTTTACTTAGAAAAAAAAAAAAAAAAAACTACTTTGGAGATAGATCTCAACCTTTGATTTGTGTATACTACTAAGAATATTTTACAATATGCTATGGAATCTACCTAATAATTTTTTATAATTAAATTAAAATTTTGGAAGCTCTATTCCAAAATATGCATGCATATTAGCGTAATTAATTTTCTAAATATACAATAATAATAATAATAATTTATTTTTAAGGCCACAACCAACCTAGATGCCAAATTGGTGTATGAGACCCATTGTTTATGAAACAACGGACCCACATCCATGAAAAAATTTGGCTACTAAAGTTTATAGAGGTGCTTATACTCTACCCAACAAAAAGTTGACTAATAAACTTTATAGAGGTGCACATACTCTACCCAACTTTAGATTTGATGGTGTATAAGACCCCATTTTTTATGGGACAAGGGACCCACATCCATGCAAAAACTTGACTACTAAAGTTTATAGAGGTGCACATACTCTACCCAACTTTAGATTTGATGGTGTATAAGACCCCATTTTTTATGGGACAAGGGACCCACATCCATGCAAAAACTTGACTACTAAAGTTTATAGAGGTGCACATACTCTACCCAACAAAAAAGTGAATACTAAAGTTTATAGAGGTGCACATACTCTATTCAACTCTAGATTTTAAGTTATGGTCTCGTATGAGAAAAAAATGTTCTTAACCACTAGACTCGCTCAAGCTATATGATATCTAATTTTATTTATTTTTTGTTTTTAAAAGTTATTATTTTTTCTTTTATAAGTTTATAATTAATTGTCAACTCATCATTCAAGTAATATGTAAAAATGTACCTCTAACCACATTATTTTAATGTTTTATTAAAATGACAACAACCCCAAATTACTTTGATATTTTCATTCATACTTGTAAAGAGTATGTTAGTTTTTATTTATGTTGATTGTGTGAAATAACTATAATTTAATTGTCAATTAGCAATGATGATACACATTATTTTCTTTTATCATTGAATATAAGACAATTCATCATCATTACAAGGAAAATCATGCCCTAGGATGACCAACTAGAGGTATTTAAGTGGGTGGACTTCTACTTTTGCAAGATGCATGTGGGTCTTTTGGCTATTAGCATGGTTTTTGAGATATGAGGAAGATGAAATCCTAGCCAACTAGAATTAGTTTTCAATCCTACTTTAGGACCTATTACCGCAAAATCTAGAAGGCCTTGAAGAGGGGTACCCTACAACACTAAAACTAGACCAAGTAACAACAACGGGAAGATGGCCCACTGTCACCATAGCTAAAACCCCCTGCTCTTATGGATTTTCACCGATGGGAGGAGTCTAGGTATGTGATAAGGTCACCTAAGATAAATATTCAAAGGTTAGGGTACATGGTGAAATAAATAGGCACACCACAAGAAAGACTCAACAATGGCTCAAGACCCCAATAAGACTCCTCAAACACCTGCCTGACATGTGATTCTTTCTCTCTGCAAACCCCTCCATGAATCTCCAGCAGAATGATATGTTTGATGACCGGCACTGTCTCAATCTTTGATCTCTGCCTCACTTGATAGCTGCCTCGCTTGATATGCAATGCATTCAAATTGAACGTTTGTAGATTTGTTCCTTATGCAATGAATACAATCATAATTAAGACTGTGAATGTCTGGCTTTTCTTGGAACTTGCAATCCGAGTGTACCAGAGTACCTAGCGACTGTAATGATGGAGATAAGCGGTTGGACATGATATGTGGAGTGTATAAGCTGACAATGGATGATGCAACCATAACTGAACTTGACAGATTTGACAGTTAGGAAAGATTTTCTAGGGATTGCACGAATCTCTGATTTCATAGCGCAGCCAGTGTAAAATCTGGATTATGCTCTACGAAATCACCTAAAACATGTTGCGCTGCGAAAACACCTAAAACTGATTTTTGCGCTACGAAATCACCTAAAGAGCTTTGTAGCACATAATAACCTTTGAACAAAGTTGACACATGGAAATTGTGTGAATTATGAGACCAGTGATGAATGAGAATGCATAGTTGACCTCTATTAAGTATACCATCAAGACTCCTAAGACGTAGACTCTAAAGCAAACATGGAAAAACTAAACCTGGACTAACACCTAACCTTTACAATGAAACTGATTTGAAAAAAAATTGAAATTTTTTCTTAAGTGATAATAGTAAGAACACGACCAAGGCTCAAAAGCTGATAGTAATGTGATCACAAAGGTTATTTATCGAAAGTGGGTTCATTTTTTAATGAGCTTGAACTCTGGGGGAACATATGCTCATAACTAGGTTTATTTTTTAACGAGCTTGATCTTTGCGGAAACATTGCTCGTGTTAATAGTCAGAGATGTTCAGTTCACCATTAACACTATGTTCTTTTGACGGTCGTACTACTTGTTCAATTGCTCCATCAAACTGATTAGAAATGTAAATATATGCTTGAAAAATGAGTTAAAAAACCAATGCCTTATTTGAATTACGTGAATAGTAACATAAAAGTAGTTTTTACCTCTCATTTTACCATTTCATTCAAATTTGGGATTGTTGGAGCTCTAGAGGTGTTTTCCCCCTCAATTTTCATCAACTAATTCCAAGAAATTTTGTGGACTATTTTCGATGCCGTCTGGACCAGGTAGGAGCTAACCCTGAGCTCTTCAATTGCATTCTTTCCTTTTCTGATTCTGAGCATGTTTTCATTTTTTTCTGAGCCTCTTGGGTTTGAATATTTCGTTCTATTCCCATCACACCTAGTACACATTGAAAGGTGCGATGCATACTGAGATAGCCATTGGCCATTCAGTATGCATCCCACCCAGTACACAACTAGGGTGCGATGGGCGTAAGGAGGAAAGTTTATGCACTGATTTTTCATGGAAATTTTGCTTGTTTTTCCCAAATCAGGATCCTAATTCTTCCCTTGTTTGTTTTTCAAAGATTCATCAAAGTAAGATGGTCATTACATGGTGTGAATGCGAGCATGAAGAAGAGGATATGATTTCCTTACATGATCTTGGTATGGTGACTGCATTGCGAAACTGTGGCTTGCTCAAGTTCTTTTGCATATCTAGCATGAGGCAACAAATCAACTTGTTGCAATATCTTCTTTATGCATGGGATCCTACCAACCAAGTGTCCCAGATTAGAGGTAAATCCATCCCTTTGACTGTTGAGGATGTCTACTTCTTGACTGGTTTATTGAGGCATGGTGCCCCTCTCTCACTATCAGGATCCGCCCGAGGGGGTGAATCTGTGAGGGATTACATTCGCTAATACTGTAGTGATGGATCTCAGCCAAGCAGGGACGACAAGATCAGCATTAGAGACGTCACTGACCGGTCCTTGAGGACTATCTTATTCACCTTTACTAGATTGGCTAGTAGTGTGGCTCTTCACTTGGCCAACAGGTCCTATATGCAGTATGCTTTGGAATGCCTTAAACCAAGGTATTCAACTGGTGTGATGCAGTATTTCTGGTGATAAAAGAACAACTTACCAAGGTGAAGAATGGAAGATCCGAGAACTTTGGTTATGGTTCTATTCTGACCGCTTTCGCCTTGGAGAAGATCCCATTGATGCAGCCACAGTACATTTCTCTCAAATTTCCAGCACTGACAGAGCCACGAATGCAGAGATGGGTTGATCTTATGGCCAAACATGTTGGTCAGTCGCAGATTTCATTCTCTGATGCCTTCTTCGAGTGGTTCAACCGTTAGTAGATGGTTTATGCCGAGTATCCATATGTTGGGATGGATTTCTGGGGTGACCCAGATTTGGTGCTAACGGCTGGCGAGTAGTGGGGTGTTATAGGTAAAAAGATCTGACTATATATTTGTTTATTGTTTTTATCAAGACTAATTAAACTCATATATTCGTGCAGATATTGGACCAGTGTGACCAGCAGTGCGCCCGAGGGTAGCAGCTGTCGTTCCAGTAGGAGAGGCTGTAGTGAGGGCTCTCCTTCGCGATCTGGACGTAGCTGAGACCCTTGCAATATTGTAGGATCCGGTCAAGGGCCTCACCTTGGTATTCCGGATGTGAGGACTGATGAGTTACCTCTGAGATTACAATGCCATAATACTGGTGTGTCGAGTCGATGGAGTAGGCTCCTACATATGATCGCACAGGAAGTGACTTGTTATCACCAGCACCATTAGTCTAGGGTGCTTTCCTACATTTTTGAGTTTTGGGTCATATGACCGATTTTGTCCTGACACAGAACATTTTGTAAAAACTGAAAACAGTTGTATATATTTTTTATTTTCGGAGCTTTATTTTGGTTAAATTATATGATCCTGATGCAAATGTTGATGAAATGTTTTTTCTTTTATAAATGTTGCAAATGTCTATCTAACACAATTTGCTAATGAATCAGTTAATGTGTTTAAGTTTCTAGAAATGTGTTGATATTGAATAAAATCAAACTGCCTTTCCAAAATCCTGACCCTTAGGAACATACGATAGATAGCTGGATTCCGAACAGAATGGATGCCAATAAGTTGTAGGATGACGAGTTGTGAGTCTAGCCTGACAACAAGTCGGTGTATGCCATGTGCGATGGCATCAGAGAGAAGTTATATAAATGTGCTATACTCAACGATGTTGTTCGTTGACCGACCAATACATACCCCTCTGAAACTCACTAACTCACCGCTTGGATAAAAAATAACCCAGGCTGCAGAAGATAGGTTTCGTGTACTACAACTAGCTCTGTCGGTGTATCCAACAAATGATTCCAATAGGTTTGACATCTGAAAAAAATGCAAAAGTGGATTACCTAACCAAAATGATCACTCTTGATAAAAACAAAAATGTAACAAAAGCATATGAAGAGATTACTACACTTAGTCAAGCATAGTAACGCTTAAGATACAATCTGTTTTGAGATTGTGATAGTGGAATTCCATCGTAATCTACTAGCTCATATGCTCCTTTTGCTAATACACGCTTAACAATGTAGGGACCCATCCACAATGATTGGAACTTACCTGCTCCCAATTTTTTGGATTCTTGATCGTAGAGCAAGACCAGGTCACCTTCTGAGAAGACACGAGGTTTGACATTCTTGTCAAATTGCGCCTTGACTCATTTCTTATGAGCTTTGTTAGCCAAGGCAGTGTCACAACAGGTTTCATCCAGTTGGATTAATTCCAAGAAACGAGCCTCTTCCTCTGAAGTTCCAGGGAGAAGGTCGACTGCGAGCTTGAGAGATGAAATTTCGCACTAAACTAGTAAAACCACTTCCAGGCCATACACCAGCTGAAAGGGTGTAGATCCGGTTGCATTCTTACCGATGTCCGGTATGCCCACAAGGTCGAATACAGGATTAGGTGCCAACTCCATTTATGGACTCCAATCATCCTTTGTGGCATGCGCTTCAGGACTTTGTTGATCGCCTCAACTTGTCTGTTAGCTTGTAGATAATACGAAGTAGAACTGTCATGGGACAGTCCTAATTTGGCAACCAATTCAACCATCATGTGATTTCGGAAATGTGATCCATGATCTGTGACTATAGCTTGTGGAACACCGAATCTAGAGACTACATGATTGAAAAAGAAAAGAGCAGCCATTTCACCATTGTTGTTTAATGTAGACATCACCTCGGCCCATTTTGTAAAATAGTCAACTGCGACTATGATATACCCATGCCCCTCGACCGAGGTGGGGTTACATGTCATGAAATATATGCCCCATTTGGTGAATGGCCCAACAGTAACTACTCGATGCAGAGGTGTGGGTGGTATTCTGGTTTTGCGGTCGAAGATTTGACAAGCATGGCAACTTCTGACTACAGTTATGCAATCTTTGAACATTGTTGGCCAGAAGTAACCTACTCGTAAAATCTTTTGTGCCATAGCTAACTAGATTGATGCCCCCCACATGCAGCTGAATGACAATCATTCAGGACTTTTTCGGCCTCCTCATGGGTGAGGCACCTTTGTAGAACTGTATCGATACCGCGACAGTAAAGTGTATCACCGACGATCATGTAGTCTTTTGCTTGGTATCGAGTATGTCTTTGTTCTGAGTGAGAGGTGTTAGACCTATATGTTTGGGTTTGGAGATAGATGATTATATCTCCATACCACAGATCGCTTGACGATATCAGAAACAAAGATTCATCCACGATTGATGCTTTGGATGTTTAATCGTTGGACGACGATGGGAATTCGCATTGTAACTCCGCGAAAAACAGAGATTTCTTTGATTTGGATTTTATGGATTCCAGATCAAACTCTTGCAAAATGGCTATCCATTTTGAATATTTTCCCCTAAGTAACTGACATGACAGAATGTAAGTCATAGGGTTGCATTCTGACAAAATGGTTGTTTTGCGAAAGAGGATATAGTGTCGAAATCTCTGTACTACTTGAACAACTGCAAGAGCCAACTTTTCAACATAGGAGTACTTGCTCTCTGTATCATTTAAGTTTCGACTTAAATAATAGATAGGATGTTCAATTCCATTGTATTATTGAACTAAAACCATTGTGATGGTCGTAGCTAGATATAGGTTAAAGTCTTTTTGATAGTCAGGAGCGTACATTAATGATGCTTTTATTAGGGATTCCTTTAGAGAATCAAAGGAAGCTTGCACAACCTGATCCCAGTTGAAGGGCACTTCTTTTTTCAAAATACGTGTATAACCTTTAGCAAGTTTGGCATAATTTGGAATGAACCTCCCCAGAAATTTTTCTTTCCCTTGGAGTTTCTAAATCTGAAGCAAATTTGAAGGTGGAGGCATATCGATGATCGCTTGAACCTTACATGGGTCAAAACGAATCCCATCCTTTGAAACCATAAAGCCAAGTAAACAACTAGAACCGACACAAAACACACACTTCTGCGGATTGAGTCGTATCTTGTAGTGTTGGCAACGTAGAAATATAGCTCTCAAATGCTGAGGATGATCAGTCTGCTTTCGCAAATGAGCTGGTAGATCATCGAGATATGGTTGAATGATGTTATTGATGTCATGGAAGCCATAATTCATAGCCCTTTGAAATGTTGCCCCTGCATTATTTAAACTAAAAGGTAACTTGCGGTACGTGAATGTGCCCCACAGACATATAAATGCAGCCTTCGACTAGTCCTATGGGCGGATATTAATTTGATTATACCCGGAAAATCCATCCATGAATGAAAATATTTTGCATCTGGTGCATTCATCAATTATCTGGTCGATGAAAGATGTAGGGTAGTTGTCCTTTGGCAAGCTTTATTTACATCCCTGTAATCAATGCACACTCTAATCGTTCCTTGTTTTTTCATCACAGGAACAATATTCGATACCCAATCAGTTAGAGGAACCGGGTAAATGAAACCAGCATGTAAAAGTTTTTCAAATTTTGCCTTAATGGTAGCGGCTTTCTTTGGGTGCACCTGTCGAAGTCGTTGTCGTACCGGTTTGACATATGGATACATATTAATTTCATGTTCAACTATACTCGAGTCAATGCCTGGAATTTCTTCATATGACCATGCAAAGACATCTCTGAACTCGTGAAAGAGAGCATAATACATTTCTTGTTCTGAAGAAGAGCAAGATTTGCCGACATGAATATTCTCTACAAGATCTGGTTTGGTCGAGATATTTATGGTGATAGTTTCTTCAATATTGGACAGATTTCACTCAGAATCCACCGTAATTACAGTATTTGATAGAAATTCAAAAACTGAAGGATGATTAAGGTCTCTGGAACAATCTTTGTGGTAATTCGGAAGATGGGAATGATGGTGGTAATCTTCCCATGGTGCCTCTCCTATCATCATTGTATGAACAATTCCTTCATCTGTAGAATGTACATGCAACCAAGGATCTGAAGAGGTACCATATTCCTTAGACCTATCTATCCAAACACTTGATGAGAGTTGATTTGGGTTTGCCGCCCAGGCCAAGAAAATTGATTGCTACAAAATTTCTATTAGGCTTGGAGGCAATACCTGGCGATGATCCATGTTAACAAAATTTTCAGAAATCTTCTGAATCATTGTAGATATAGAATATATCATATTGCAGGTTTCTACTGTGGCCACTTCCACCAGATTATTTGGAGGTGGTAGGGCAAAAGTACCCATTAAGGTAGGGTCTTTTAGGAGGCCTACTCCGATATTTTGAAGTGAATGAGAGCTTCCATGGATCATTGGAATGCTTCCCGTAACTTGTGAACTGTTGGGGAGGAAGGTTTGTTGATCAACGATTGTAATTCCTCCTTGAAAAGGAAATGCAATCTTTCCAAAGTATGTTGACACAACTGCAGCCATAGCATAAATCTAGGGCCTTCCCAGTAGGATATTGTAATCGAGGTTTCCATCGATAACTTCGACGTCAATTTCTACTGTCTTTCCCCCCAGTTCAACTTGCAAGTTATTTAAAATCCCCTACGGGGTGTATTTTCATCCATCAAATGCTTTTAATGTCCTTGACGATCACGACAAGGGTGGTGAGCCTAAATTTTTCCAGCAACTCATTGACATAATGCAGGTAGATGCCCCCTCATCAATAATTGTTCGATGAACAGTTTTGTTGAGGGCTTTCACTTGGATGAGGAAAGTGAGTTGAGCTGGTAACTGAGGTTCACATCCTTTATGATTGAAGGCCACAATGTTGGAATCCGCTGCCTCAATCCCACCTATTATCGATAATAGAGCCTGCTTTTGGGAGGGGAAATTTTGCAGTACTTCAAGTGTTGACATAGTGGATGGCGATTGGGCCAGATCCTCTACTATATTATAATTTTGTGTTGCTCGAGCACAAGGATTAAATGTCGATTTGTGTACTACTCCCTTTGGTGGCTCTATTGTTAGCTCAGGAATGATGGGTGGCACAACTTTGGTTGAAGTTGTTGTCAAACTACTAGGTTGATCTACAACCTTGTTGTTCGACAGTTGTGGATTCCTGTAATCTTTATTCCTTGTCGATATCAAAGTATCATTTTGCTACTTCGAAATGGACAACATAAGCACTTGGGATGGGGAAGCATTGTTGTTAGCAACCGGATTGGTTTCTAGGTTTGGAAATGGATCAATCAATACTACTGAGGTTTTTGAACTCTTAAAGAACTTCTTAATCTCAGCTTTATGCGGACAATCTCTCATCCAATGGTCTTCATCACATATGTGACATGGCTGATTAGGTTTGTTTTTCCCAAAAGGGTTTTCAGAAGACTTTTTAGGAGACGAATCATCATGTTTCTTATTTTTTCTTTTTCCATTCTTCTTGCCCCCTGGTTGCTTCGATTCTTTGCCTTTGTCGGTCGACAAGGCATTAACCTCTGAGGCAAGAAGTTTTTCATTTGCCTTTTTACTAGAAAATGCAAGAGATTTACTAGATGAGGCCTTTGTAGTTTGTGTGCTTGAGGTGCCAATCACATCGTTACCGGCATGAGAGTCCTTGTTTGATTTAGGAGGAGGAGGAATGGAAAACTCTAGTCTAGGAGCATTAGGAATTTTATCATAGAGCGTACCAGACTGAGTATAGATCAAGTCTAGCTATTGCGCATGGGAAATGACTTGCTCTTCAGTGACAACTCCCCCCCTTAGCCACATATTCTATAATAGAAGGTAACAATGAATTAATAAACCATTTATCTAGTAGCTAATCAAGAACATATGTTTTTACCATTCGACAACGATGTTGCCACTCATGAATATGATCAGATATATGAGTGGTTGTCGTCTGCTTAAAATTGGTAAGAAGCTCCGTTCCTGTTTCATAACTTATTGGTAACTGAAAATGGGTTAAAAATGTGGTGGCAAGGGTGCTGAATTTATCGAATGAAGCTCTAGGCAATTCGACGTACCATTTCACTATTGAACCAATTAGTGTTCACTGAAAAAGGTGAAGCCTAATTGAATCATCATTGAGAGTGTTGGACGAACACCATAGATGAAAGGTCATCACATGATTTGACGGATCTTCACCTGAATTTCCATTGAATTTAGGAATATTTGACAGGGGTTTATGAGGAATCGCTAGCCAGCAAGGGGTGTAAGCAATTGGATCATTTGTTACCCGATTCAAATCTAGTAATTCTAAAGTTTCCACAAAAGGCAACTGTTGATTCAGGTTTGGCGAAGCATACCCAGGATAAGATGGGATCACCTGAGTAGTGGGTCTTTGCATACCAGCATAATATATTTGATGTTGATAACTTTGATAAGGTTGATGGGAATAACCATTATAATATGATTGATGGTAATCGTTTTGACTATACAGCTGCCCATTACCCACAAAGCTTTGTTGCTCATTGACGAGCCCCAAAAATGGATAATTATATGGGCTCATTCAGCCTCCTAATTCGACTTAATCCACAATTCTCATTAGTTTATTGCATGTTTTGATTATATTTATGCTAATAGAGTGAATTGGGTTAGTTATTATGCCAACAAGTCTAATGGGTACTTTGTGCAATGTTTTGGTCAATTCTGAGACAAAATAGAAAGTTTTAATGAGCACTTGGCAACCAAATTCGTGGAAGAACAAGGGAGAGTATTTTGAGGAAGGTTTCCCCTTAATTTATGGGCCCTTATCTCGAACTCTCCACCATCAGCTCGGAGTTCAAGGGCCACCAAATCGATTATCACAAGGGCAGCCGAGCAAGTCAAGTAGGACTGCTATTAACTGCAAGTTTTGGGCAGCAGAGTCCCTAAAGTTTAGGACTGTTGGGGTCTTCAATTTGTATAAATAAGAGGGCTTAGGGCCTCATTTTGGTTAGCCAGTAGTTAGTCACTTTGTAAGTAGAAGTTAGCTAGTTTGTAGTTCGGTTTTTAGTCATTTTTTAGGCAGTAGTTTAGCTCTCCATTTCAGCACATTTTCAAGCTTTTTCTTGTGGACAGTTTTTGGAATGTAACTATTCTTTTGATCAATAAAGATGAATTCAGCTTTGCACTAGCTCTAATCTCTCCTAGGAGGTTGTAGCTCTTGGGGTTGGGCCAATCTCAAGTGCCCAGTACCTCCTTTGTTTACTTTTATGTGTCTTTGCTGCATTCTTAGAATAAAATCTGCTATTTAGATTTAAATCTTGTTTTATTATTTAGGTTTCTTTTGATGATTAAAAAGGTTTTTCATGTTAAGATTTACTTGATAGGTTAATCACAGGGAAGATCTTCAGAAAAAGGCTACCAAGCACATTGGATCTCACCTCCCCCTCAGTGGAATCATGCGCTGGGACCAATGTGACTTTGCTGCCACCAAAAACACTGTCTTTGCTTCACCATGCAAGTATTAGTGTTGGATTCTTAGTTGTCGAACTTGATCTCAGTTGTGATGGCATGCTTAGGTTTATGATTTCTTAGTTGCATAGTTATTTCATCTGATTTCATTGCAAATAAACTTATGTTCCATTTCTTTGCTGGTATCTAGGTTAGAATAGCCTAACGTAGATAGGTCTTTGATTTTCCAAGTCCTTGTTTGTTCAATTTGAAAAATAACTTGTAGAGCACTTGTTGTCCTTCTTTATCTGCCCATAATCCATCAGGCCCATCTGCTCCATCCCCTAACTTGGTTTCTTGCCTCACGTTTTCCATTTTTCCCACATAACCCTACCTTTTTGTGCAGCATTGCTTCAGCCCTCTTGGAACAAATCCAACCATCTACATCTTCTCTCAACTCCATACACCAGTCCCTGGACCACCTCAAACCGCTATCCTACCTCCATACCCACTCCTTCATCTTTCTTCATGCATCCATCCTCCAAAATTCCATTTCTGAACATCCTGTAGAAAATCACAGAACATCCTGTAGAACCCATGCAGACTTCCTGTAGAAGCTCACAAATGAGGTTTCTTGATAGCCGAACTCTGTGAAACTCTCTCGAAGGGTGTTAGGGACCCCTTAGGTGCTCTCTGAACCTTCCCAACCTCTTGCAAGAATTTTCTCTCAGCGATTCACCTCTGCATAGTCAAAGACAGTGAAAGCACATGCATGATAATTCTAACAACTTATTCAAAAATACAAAAAAGATGTTTTCTTTAGATAGTGATAACTTAGACACATGCATTTTACCTTCCTAGAAGTCACTGTCATCTCTTTTCATAGCTTGCATCCTCTTTTTCGCATCAGTAGGGCTAGCTGGTAAAATTAGGGTTTGCTAGGGTTTGCATTTCCTTTCAACTTTTCAGTTTCTTTCTGCAAGTAGATTAACTTCCTTTGAGTTAGCTTTCATCCATCAGTTAAAAAGCTTCTTCTCAGAACTCATAGAAGTTGGCTTAAGCCCCTAGTGGACTTGTGCCAGCTGACCAAGTGACATTTGTGGCAAGAGCTAGTACTTGTGCATACAACACTGTCGCTTCCAAGTTTGTTACGAACTATTGGGTTGATAAAATTAAAGAAGGGAGTCCCAGAAGTTGCAGTATTATTGTTACAATACTGGGGCCCACCATCCTTTTTGGTGCTGTTACCTGGGAAGCATCAGAGTATTGGTGATTGCAGTTTTTCTTCTATTTTCTACTACAACCTTCTGCTAAGTAGTTTATTTCAGCAAGCGTAGAGTATATTGTTTCATTTCCATTTTGCAATTTCATTTCCGCAAAAGTAGGTTAGACATTTCCTACTTTCATAGATTAGAATTTCAATTCCGCAATTTCATTTCTGCAAGCGTAGATTAGCATTTCAATTCCGCAATTTCAATTCTGCAAGCGTATATTAGCATTTCAATTCTGCAAGCGTAGCGTAGCATTTCATTCCTGCAATTTCATTTCAGCAAAATAGATCAGTCCTTTCCTTCTTTCATTTCAATTCCACATTTTCATTTCAGTAGGATAGTTAGTTGCAGTTCAATCTCTTTAGTTTTGCAGGTACAAGAAGAAAATTACAAAAATCAACCAAAAAGATTTCTTTTCATGCTCTGTAGGAGTAGAGATAAGTCAGAAAAATACTTGCACAACACCCCCCATTGCTTCACACAACCAACCTTCTCTTTTCTTCGATGGCTGTGATTAAGAAGAACCCCTGGGCGGACATGAAGGCATATTTAAATAACCTCTAGGGGAGAAGAAAAAAAAAAAATTTCCACTGGAGCAAATGGCTACAAGCAGAAATGTTGGGAGCAATACTTTTTCTTCCAACTCAATCCTTAGAGGTGAATGTGAGAATCTGATGGAAGATTTCAAGAGTGAGATGAGGCAGTTTCTTGTCATGCAACTGCATACCTTACAGATCCAAAGGAAGCAAGAGGAAGCCAAGAGGGCTTTGGCCATCTTTTGTCCCAGGTGCACTAGAAAGCATCCTAGGCATGAATGTCCATTACACTCCATAGAATTGTGTTTCGTCTATGAAGAATACTATCCTACGAATCAGTGCCCTTCCTTGCCTGGACTTAAAGCTACATATCAGAGAACCAAAGGAGCCACTGAGCCACTCTATTTCATGAATCAAAGGAGGCCATAGGGACCCATACCTTACCAGCAGGAATTGCAAGGGACATCTGAGACCTATTACGACCCCTATCAAGTCACTTCCATGCCTTCTTGGGGTCCCCTTGCTCATCCTTCCTGGTTTACACCTCCTCCTTGTTCCTTCACAGATCCATGTTAAGCCCAACTAGCTACTCATTCATTTCACTCTTATGCTCAGCCACAGCCTCAGTGGAATGCACCTCATTAGGGGTGGAGGCCCCAGTACAACTCTCCTCCCACTCATTTTCCTCCACCACCTGCCCAACCACAACCCCATTCGCATCCATCTCAAATATACACCCCCACTCAGCTACCCGTAACACCCTTTCCAAATCTGTACGTTGGAATAGCTCAACCCAATTGCAAAGCTGAGGCACAACATGTCCAAATGACTCCTCTTGAGCTCAATGATCTTCACCATAGCTTAGGAAGAATATTTCAAAAAAGAGATTATCTTGAAAGCATTAAAGGATCACATCCAGCAAAATAAGATTCAAAAGAAGAGATCAAAGAACCATGGGCTGCACTTGATGAAGATAAGACATCAAAATCAGAGATTGAGAGAGTTCCCTCATTGTTACCATCAAATCTTCCATGTATTCAAGAGAAAACTCAGTAAAAAGAGGAAGATGTGAAGGTCATGATAGAAGAAGATATGGAGAATGATCCAGATCAACAAAAGGACCAAGAATATCATAGCTATATTGAGATATGGTTTTAGATGGTCACTAAGTTGCAGCAGTACTCTCTTCCTTAGCTATGCTCGATCCCTTCAAAGTCCAATCATTTGTTCTCTGAAATCCGGATACTTGTCAAAGCATGCATTTCGAGCCTCCACATCATTTTGTCTCTAATCTCGATGTGCACATGGCTCCATTGGAAGTATTCTTATACTTGAGAACGATTTTGTTTTTCAAGTAGGGTAGGGTAGAAAAAAAAAAGAAAAAAAGAAAAAAGAAAAAAGAAAAAAAATGGAAAAATGGAAAAAGAGGAAAAATCTAAGGTGAAAACCTCCTCAGAGGCGCCTTAGATTGGCTCATTGATTGAAAACCTCCATGAGGCAGTCAATGGGTTGGAAAAAAGAAGAAAAGAAAAAAAGAAAAAGAGAGTAAGATCCCTGGGTGAAAACCTCCCTTGGAGGTGCCTAGGGCAGGCAATTAGGGTGAAAACCTCCATGAGACGCCCTAGTTGTTTTCAAAAAAAAAAAAAAGAGAGAAATCAGGCCTAATCTCTGTAAAATAATTCCAGGTTGCAGTGAATACATTACGGGAAAAGAGGGGCACGCAAAACGAGGATAGGAGTCTGTACCAAGCTCCAGGACATCCCTTCAGACACTCCCTCCATGGCCACTCACCTCTCCTAGGATTTGGTCACATTCATATCAGAATTGGGCTTTCTACAAGAAGTTTTGGGCTTTCTACAAGAAGTTCCAGGCTTTTCTACAGGAAGTTCCAGGCGTTTCTACAAGAAGTTCTAAATTTCTATAGGAAACATCCTATAGAACCTTCGGACGAACCAAATTCAATTTTAAAAGGGAATCTGATGGTTGGAATCTGTTAGTTAGGCCTGCAAGCACCCCTGTTTCCATCCCTCACCTTTCTCCATCATTTTTTCCACCTCATTGTGCTTCTATAGGAAGTTCATGTAGAAATTAAAGGAAGCTAGAAATGGATTTCAAAAAGGCGGTTCGGCAAATATGGTAGCTTCCTAAAGGGTTCATAAGTCCTCCTACCTTCTTCAAACTCCTCCTCCATCATTTCCATGCTTGCATCATAGCCCAAGCTCATTTTTCTTACCATGCAAAAAATTGCAGAATGCTTGGAAACAAAAATACATAGTGTCGAAAATTGTTTTTGCCCTAACATGAAAACCATGCATCCATTTGCAATGTTGTTACATGGGGAGTTGTATAGGAGTGATGGCAACATGCTCGAGCAGTTTCAGCCAATTCCGGTGCACGATTTCCAATAAATCAGCCTCCATCACCTTTATCCATTTTTGCATTTTCTCCATATCCGTGCATCCATTTCAAAACCTGTTTCATGGGGATATGCATATGGGTGATAGTAACCTACCCAAGCAGTTTCAGTCGATTCCAATGCACGGTTTTTGAGAAATTGACCTCTATAATATTCATCCATTTTCCGTTTTTCTCAAAGTCCATGCATCCATTGACCACCATTTCGCTTTGGGAGGTGCACAATGATGATAGACACATGCTCAGAAAGTTTCAGATCGATCTGATCTATCGTTCGGGAGCAATGGAAAAAACAAGTTGTTGTCTTGGAAAAATTCAATGTCAGCAGCTTGAGGGTGCAAATCTGAACGTGGAAACAAATTCTTGCAACATAGATCTGGCTAGAAGACACCTGCACAAGAAAAATAGCCTTGAATCAGCAACCAACCTAACATGCAACCATTGAAACAAATGCATGCAGCAGAAGGAAAGGCCACAACACCTCACAGCAACCACATTCAACTTCCAGGTACGTGACTAAACTCATTCCTCTGAATGCATAAATGTAATTTGAAAACTATGTGAGCAATGAGATGGTTGTGGTTAAAAAAATTGGTGGCCAGCGAACTGGCCACCCTCATCCAGTTTAAACAGCACTCGGTGGGTGAATACAACACGTGTGCTCAACCATCTCAAGAGGAAATTTGGAAATAGGTAGTGGTGACCGTTTAAGCTTCAGCGTGATTGATGGAAGTGATTACAGGCAGAGAACAAATAGTTAAACACTGCAGTGGGGACCAATAGTCTGCATGAGGCCAACGTGCAGTGGCCAGCTCACCCTCCATCAACAAAAATCTCCATAAAACAGCCAATCAAACTCTCACCTCTATTTTTTATAGTTTATCATCATCCTTGCAGCTGCAACAAGCTCCATACCAGCTCCATAACAGAAAACCAAGCTTTCTTGGCCATTTTTTAAACTCTCCTACTTATCGGCGTTCTACAGGAAGTACGCCACAACTTTCAGAAGTAGGGAAGCCTGACTTTTCTTCGTCGAATTTGGAGTTCTGAGAGAGATAGGCTCGAAAACACTCTTCCATGGATGGTATGTTTCAAAAAGGTGGTGAATTGAACTGTCTTGAATTGGAGAGTCAAAGATAAGTCTGCCTGTAAGTTGGAAACAACAATTTGCCCGTGTGTTGCACGGAATTTTTCAGTTTTTCTGCACCAAAATTCTTCTCCACATTTCCGGTTTCTAAAATTCTCTTAAGAGGAAGGCATTTGCAGCTGTGAGAGCCAACCCGTGGGTGAAAATTTTAAAATTTGCATATATGAATGTGTCCTGAGAAGAAAACTTAGTCCCTGTCCTCTGGCTATAGAAGAAAAACTCTTCCTCTCATAACTAGACAGTTGAAGAATTTTTAATGTCCTTGAGATCTCTTTCTACCAAAAAAAAAAAAGAAAAAGAATAAAAGAACAAACTTGGACATGGACTTTTGAAAGTATTAAGGAGGTTTTCTGGAAAAGAGAACTAAAGAACAAACTTGGTCAGGGTCTTTTGCAGGCATGAACATAATTGTTAAAACAGAGTAAGGTGTCATATCAGAATTTGATGTAGGTGATCCAGGATTGTAAAGGGATGGAAATCTTAAAGTTGGTGGGGGACTTGGAGAATGGAATTAGAGTCTCACATCAAAGGAGAGACATGAAGATTCTGTCACAGATCCAAGCTAGTTTGGAACTGTCTAAATCGAGAACAAGGGAACAATGATTTAAGAGTGCTTCTAAAAGCGATCAGGCTGGGAATGCAAAATTTGTTTACTGTGACGGATCAGACTTGGCAGCTGACAACCGGCTACAGCTAGAAGGATTAATTGAAGATGCCCAAATTTGTACAAATGAAGGTTTAGCAAACATTGGTGCGACTTAAAATTGACCATAAGACTAATGAGATGAAATAAGTGTAAGGTGGAAATCAGTCGTAGGATTGGACCATTCAAGGCATGTAATTAACCGACCAAGAATAGTAAGTTTGTGATAGTACAGTCATACAATGAATAGGTGGGATCTTTTACATGATCAAGAGAAATACAAGGAGCCAAATAAAAGGGAGAGGGGGAGGACAAGGCTGGATACTCAAAGAACTAATGTTGATGAGTTAGTGGAAGTGCTGAAGAAAAATAAAGGATGGAAAGGAAGAAGAACACATTGAAAAAGATGAGAAAACCAATGATGAAGAAACGAAAGACATTCAGGCAAGGCAAGAACAGAGAGGAAAAGGAGAAATGGGCCAAATTGCTGAGCCTAAAAATGTGGGAGGAACAATGGCACAAACACCCAAGGAAAAAAGATTGTAGAATAGAGCAGAGAGGATTGAAAAAGTCCAAACAAAGGAGAGCCACATCCAACCAAACAGGCCGAAACAGTTTCTACAGGAAGTCTGAAAACAGTTTCTACAGGAAGTCCGAAAACAGATTCTATAGGAAGCCTGAAAACAGTCGACACAGGACTTTCTACAGGAAGTATGGAAACAAAGCAACAAAAGGAGAAATCACCTGAGATTTTGGCCAAGAAGGCAGTAGCTATGCTTGCTACCTTAAGCACATCTCCACAACAAAAAGGGAAGCGAGAAAGGGAACCTTCCATGTACTTTAAGGCAAGAAGGAGCATGCGGATAAAAGTTGGCAGCCCCCAACCACATTCAAAAGAGCCAAATACAATTGTAGACACCCCAGCTACACAAAAGGAAAAGTCTCTCTCAAAGGCATCCATCACCTATAAACGAGGAAGCTCGAAGACATCCACTTGGAGAGAAAGAATGAAAATGTTGGACACAAAGGCCCCTCTACAGGATGCTGAGACAGTGCTACAGGAAGCTAAGAATTCTCTGGGAAAAGGAGCACAGGCAATGGGAAGAAGTAGAGAGAAAAGCATGGTTTCATGATCGAGAAGAGGATATCACTTCAGGAGCTTGGCATGACAGGGAGGCCACTAAGGCCATCAAAGAGGAGGAGATAGATTAGTTGCTAAAAGGATGAGCAACACTTTCATTAGGGGGTGATGATGAGCCCCAAAAATGGATAATTATATGGGCTCATTCAGCCTCATAATTCGACTTAATCCACCATTCTCATCAGTTTATTGCATGTTTTTTATTATATTTATGCTAATAGAGTGAATTGGGTTAGTAATTATGCCAATAAGTCTGATGGGTACTTTGTGCACTGTTTTGGTCAATTTTGAGACAAAATCAAAGGTTTTAATGAGCACTTGGCAGCCAAATTCGTGGAAGAACAAGGGAGAGAATTTTTAGGAAGGTGTCCCCTTCATTTATGGGCCCTTACCTCGAATTCTCCACCATCAGCTTGGAGTTCAAGGGCCACCAAATCGATTATCACAAGGACAGCTGAGCAAGTCAAGTAGGACTGCTGTTAACTGCAAGTTTTGGGTAGCCGAGTCCCTAAAGTTTAGGAGGACTGTTGGGGTCCTCAATTTGTATAAATAAGAGAGCTTAGGGCCTCATTTTGGTTAGATGGTAGTTAGTCACTTTGTAGGCAGAAGTTAGCTAGTTTGTAGTTCGATTTTTAGTCATTTTTTAGGCAATAGTTTAGCTCTCCAGTTCAGCACATTTTCAAGCTTTTTCTTGTGGACAGTTTTTGGAACGTAACTATTCTTTTGATCAATAAAGATGAATCCAGCTTTGCACCAGCTCTAATCTCTCTTAGGAGGCTGTAGCTCTTGGGGTTGGGCCCATCTCAAGTGCCCAGTACCTCCTTTGTTTACTTTTATGTGTCTTTGCTGCATTCTTAGAATAAAATCTGCTATTTAGATTTAAATCTTGTTTTGTTATTTAGGTTGCTTTTGATGATTAAAAAGGTTTCTCATGTTCAGATTTAATGATAGGTTAATCACAGGGAAGATATTCAAAAAAAGGCTACCAAGCACCTTGGATCTCACCTCCCCCTCAGTGGAATCATGAGTTGGGACCAATGTGACTTTGCTACCACCAAAAACACTGTCTTTGCTTCACCATGCAAGTATTAGTGTTGGATTCTTAGTTGTCGAACTTGATCTCAGTTTTGATGGCATGCTTAGGTTTATGATTGCTTATTTGCATATTTATTTCATCTGATTTCATTGCAAATAAACTTATGTTCCATTTCTTTGCTGTTATCTAGGTTAGAATAGGCTAACGTAGATAGGTCTTTGATTTTCCAAGTCCTTGTTTGTTCAGTTTGAAAAATAACTTGCAGAGTACCTGTTGTCCTTCTTTATCTACCCATACTCCATTAGACCCATATACTCCATCCCCTAACTTGGTTTCTTGCCTCACGTTTGCCATTTTGCCCACATAACCCTACCTTTTTGTGCAGCATTGCTTCAGCCCTTCTGGAACAAATCCATCCATCTAAATCTTCTCTCAACTCCATCCACTAGTCCCTAGACCACCTCAAACCCCTATCCTACCTCCATACCCACTCCTTCATCTTTCTTCATCCATCCATCCTCCAAAATCCCATTTCTAAACATCCTGTAGAAAATCACAGAACATCCTGTAGAAATTCTAGAACATCATGTAGAACCCCTGTAGACCTCCTGTAGAAGCTCACGAATGAGGTTTCTTGATAGCCAGACTCTCTGAAACTCCATGGAAGGGTGTTAGGGACCCCTTAGGCCCTCTCTGAACCTTCCCAACCTCTTGCAAGCATTTGCTCTCAGCGATTCACCTCTGTACAGTAAAAAACAGTGAAAGCACATGCATGATAATTCTAACAACTTATTCAAAAATACAAAAAGATGTTTTCTTCAGATAGTGATAACTTAGACACATGAATTTTACCTTCCTAGAAGTCACTGGCATCTCTTTTCGTAGCTTTCATCCTCTTTTTTTGCATCAGTAGGGCTAGCTGGTAAAATTAGGGTTTGCTAGGGTTTGCATTTCCTTTCAGCGTTTCAGTTTCTTTTTGAAAGTAGATTAGCTTCCTTTGAGTTAGATTTCATCCATCAGTTAAAAAGCTTCTTCTCAGAGCTCATAGAATTTGGCTTAAGCCCCTAGTGGACTTGTGCCAGCTGACCAAGTGACAGCTGTGGCAAGAGCTAGTACTTGTGCAAACAACACCTTCCCTTCCAAGTTTGTTACGAACTACTGGGTTGATAAAATTAAAGAAGGGAGTCCCAGGAGTTGCAACATTATTGTTGCAATACTAGGGCCCACCACTCATGTCCTTGTTAAGCTTGTTGGAATTGCGGTTGTTGATATTGCACCAGCCATGGTTGTGAGACTATTTGTTGTTGTCCAATACTGGATGTTTGACCACGATGAGGGGTGATAGTACCCGTTTGAGCCTAAGTCATTTCAGTTAAGGAGCCACTAATCGGCGGTTGTGATTGAGTCGTGGAGACGAGAGGCTGTTGTATTACGACCTGAGAGACTTGAGGTTGACATACAACAAGCAGCGCTTATACTTGTGAAACCATCACAATAGCTGGTGTAGTGGGAATATTTGACACAGGTTGATTTGGTTGCATTGAATATACAACTCTTGGCTGTTGAGGCAGTATTGACACCCAACCACTAGATGCAATTCTAGCTTGACCCAGATTCTGTTGTGAACTCTCATATTTTTGTTCTCCCGGAGGGAAAAATGAAAAGGCATACTACCCCCCATATGGCGGCAATCCAGTGTTCAAAGGCAAAATTGGTCTTTGTAAATTGGACTGCCCAAATTGATACTATTGTGAAGGATCAATTTGTTGAGACTCAACATAAGAAATTCCAAATAATATTCCAGAAAAAACAAATAGGAACAGACCATGCTGTCGAAACAAACCCTGGGTGGACTCCATCTAGCGATTGAGAGCTAGTTGGGACAGATGGTATACCAACGAACATTGTCAGAGTAGCAGCAAGAGGTTCTATTGCTGCTGTATTGGATGACACAGTCCTAGATGTCGATGGTTGTTCAAACACATCGAGTCTATCCAAAAGAATTCATAGTGATTCTACAGGAACTTGTGATGAAGGGTGACTAACTTCTGTAGTAGAAGGATATAGGTGGATCCCAGTTCCAAAATGCAATGGGGTACTAGATGGAAGATCCTCCACAATCTCTTCTATAGCAATCAGTCCAGGTGGAAGAGGTAGATCATCAGGTCTGTAAAATATTTATGTTGCTAAAGAAGGTACAGACTCTGCAGTGATAGATGTTGGAGGGGTGATACCTTCCAAATCATCCCTAGATGGAGCTGGTTCAGGAATATAAGTGTTTACCATTACACTAGGATCAGTTCTATTGTCCTCTTGTAACTATGGGACTTCTTCTGTAGAGGCAGGGATACCAGAATAGTTGGAGTAACTGGAGTCTCTGAGGATGTTGAAACACAAGTTTCAAATAAACCATGACACTTTGACCTAGTTAAATGAGATCGCTTGGCCCAGAATGGTTTCGTTTCTGGAGTCAAAGATGATTGACTCATTAGTCTTCACGAATGACAGGGTTTTGATTAACTTTCTTCCACGATTGTAGATTACTTGATCAACTCAAAATTAAAAGCGGAAAATGTTATTCCGAACTAAATGAATTTTATGACACTTTGACACAACTTGCTTTTTCCATTTTTAAGAGTCAAGAAAAAGCTAAATGTGACTTTAGTCACCTTCGATTTTTAATGAGCCTGAAGTGACAGGTGCTTAGATGGACCTTTTCTTTTAAAGAGTCTGAAAAGGAACGAAAGTGATTGCTCTAGAAATCTAGACAGAGGGATTACCAAACCATTCGCAAAACTACAATACACTTTTATGTACGACAATCAATCTTCCCGAATGTTGTGTTCAGTGCATTGCGATTATTAGGGTGGCAGACATGGCTTCCTAAGGATAAAGGATATCAGCCTATTATGGTCTCCCAATATATACTCGACGGTACATGGGAGCACAAGTATGTACTGGAACTTGTCATATCAAAGAGGAGGAATCACCCAACCTACAATGAAAATGATAGTTACCAGGCTTTACGATGCCGAAATACGTCTCTAGCCTAGACTTCTAGATGTTGTGCATTAGGTTCCAAAGTGCTTTTATGTTCATTGAGGTTTATTTTACAGTTGATATTTCTTAAGAAGTTTTCCTTTCAAGGTTCACCGCATGATGTAGATATACAATTCCTAAATATGCAATCTAAGATGATAAACAATCCTTTATTTTCTTTTAGCAATGAAAATCCTAGCTACTAAGGAAAGAGGAGTAAAATTTCTTTCAACATAGAGCAGAGAGCACATACTAAATGAATTTTCCTAAATCAATTTCCGCATGCAGTCTAAATGCAAATGCACATGCATTTATTTGTTTTTCCGTTTCCTTAATGTGAGAATGACAAAAAGAAAACTAAATACAGATCTAAACTACTTTTTTCAAAGTGACACTTTAACAATTTCTTTTCAAAAAATGAAAGGAGGACTAAGAAGACACTTTCAATTTCAAATGGAAAATTGTTTTCGACCCTTCAAAGAATTGATAATTCAAATCAAATACAATGGAAAAAGTGTAATCGACTATCGAAAAGAGGAATACTTTATGACACTCTTTTTCTTGATTGAAAACGACAGTTGTGACACTTTCAAATCAAAAGACGACAGTTCGATTAAGCTACTATTTGAAAAGGAGGAATGCAAATGATGAAAAATAAATAAAAACCAATTCAAAATTTCTTATCAATGGAGGTTGAATAATTCAAAGGAAGAAGGTTTGAACAGTGATATACCAATCATAGACAACAAAACTACTGAATAGAGTTGAAAACAATGAAGAAAAAACCAAAATCTGGAGGCAGAAACACTCTCACTCAATCATCGCACCTGTAACATAGGGAAACAGGGATGCATCTCACCTAAAACAAATGGGAGGTGCGATGCATCCAGGTTGCACAGTTACAGACAATGTGATGGACCAGGGATGAGACTGAGCTTGGTTTTCACCCACAATTTGCAGCTAAGTTCGGGGATTTAGGCTGAGCTTATGATAGGCAGTAAACACAAAGTATAGGGGCTGTTCTAATGAGGTTATTGAGCTACCACTAGGGCACTTAGGATGTTTTCAAGTTATATGTTTAGTTCATAAACCAACCTGGAGATTGACTAAAGAAGAATTGATCTACTTTGCAGTTGCATAGCAAAAGCAGTTCGAAGGCTAGCTGGCTTAACTTTAGGCTCAGTCTGTAGTTTATAAAGCAAACAGCAGTAATCAAACAAACAAACTATTCACTCCCAAGCGGAGTCACCATTTTGTTTTTGGGAAAACTAGTGTCCATTTAGAGCTGCTAGTCCCACTAAGACGGGTAGCTATCTTAGAAACAAACAATTCAAAGTTACTTGTGTTTTCCTTTATGAGAGATAGATGAGAGAGAAGTAGAGAGTACCAACCTTAGTCTTTTGCTTAGTTCCTTTCTTGTTTCCTCTCTCCCTTGATAGAGCTTTCACCACTCCTTTCTCACTTGTCCCGCTTCAAAGAACACCTATAGAGTCAAAGCAGCAAAATACCATCAAAGCATAGAGATCTATAACCATAAACAACGTAGAATCAGATGTACATTAACCATGCAAATGCATACACAAATACAAGATTCAGAAATATACAAGTATATGGAGGAGGAAAACTCAAATATCTTTATTGATAGAAGTAGTAGAAGAGAGGATTACAACCTAGCTGTCTGATCCATTTCCATCCTCCCAGCATGAAATCCCTCATCACCTCATGAAAATCTAGATCACCCAACAATACAATGTCTCAAAGAGAAACCAACAGCACTTCCTTACAAAATACAAAATTCCAGCCTTTGGATCTCTAGGATGAGGGATCCATATATAGATATTTGCAGGTGGGTGAGTTAGCCTCTGGGATTTTGATTAGTGCCATTTCACTGATAGTTCTTGGTTCCACTTGGAGATTTCATGATCTCTTACTCATCCCTGAGCAAATTCAGAGAGGCAAGTGTCATATGAGCAGTTTCTAGAACATTCTCTGGGTTTCCACCTAGCAAACTGCCTCTGCCATTTGTCTGCTCTCGCTCATTGCACCCTACAGAAGGGCTTTTCAGTATGCATCGCACCCTTTGTGTGTAGCAGGTGAGATGCATCACACCCTCAGCATGGAGAAGTCTGTATGGTCCAGTTTTGACCAGTTCTGAGTAGTTTTTCAGGGAGAACTTCTGAGAAATGATGTAATCTATCGACCTTGATCCTTTAGGGTTTGAAGCAACACTTTTAGGGGTTTAGAAGCCCTTGGTTTATGGAAATATGTGATTGGGGTTGCAGTGCCCAAATATGTCTATAACATATACCTAACCTCACATGAAATGTATTTTATTAGTTGGTAGCTTACCTCATTCCATGGATATGGCATACTTTCCATCCTTACTCCATTTTTGTTCTCAGTGGGTTCCTCACCTTCTAAAAAGAATTTCCTTTTGGTAACATGGCTATCTACTTTGTCTTATTTCCTCCATGGTATTCCTAGGGGTAATGTGGTGACTCTACCGATGAGCTTAGGTGTGAGTTCTATAGAGAGGCCCCTTATCACAATAGTGGCATGGATTTTGGTAGGTGGAATGAGGGAGAGATAAAATTCTCAAGCCACCTTATCATCATGCCCTCTGAATTTTTTGAAAAACCCCATCCAATTATGTCTTGTGAAGATTTCAAGTACTTGGGGGTGTTTTTGGATTCTTACATGTTGATGGGCTCTCTCCTATTGAACCCTCTTGTCATCTTGGTTGGTGAAGTTTGAGGAGATGAGAGGGTTGAGACAATTTCAAATGCAGAACCAAAATAGAAATGACTGTGTATGTAATTCCCTTACACAGTTTCTAAATTCACTCAAACTTAGAGGATTTTTGGTTCAATTACTTGTAAAGAGGGATGTAATTATAGAGCCTAGCTCTTTATATTGTTTGCAACAGCCGACTCCCATGTTATACCCTCTGAAACTCTTCTCAACCAATCCTATAGACAGTCTCTATGTATCTTGTACGAATTCCTGTGCATGATCTTGTTGGAATTCCGGTGCAATCCTGTAGGAATTCTTGTGTGGTAAAAAGATAGAGTTTTGCTTCCGGTGGGTTGTCTGGGTATGAGACTGACCTGAGAGTGAGATTCGTGGAAGTGAAATGTGTGAATGCATGGGAACAATGTGTATTTCCTCTTATGGTGATTTGAGTTGAGGTGGTGTGCTGGTAGAAAAGGTACATTTCCATTTTTGGACCATTGGCCCCCACTATCGCCTCATCATTCCCCACTCCTCGTAATCAGCTCCCACCTTATGCATTTGTAGTTTTAACCACTTTTTTCCTACTCCTCTGTATTTGAGTTGACTGCAGCCACATGTGAGAGGACACCCTATTGTTTATGTGTTGACTAAACGAAGGTGGCTAAGTTAACTGGCCACCATTTCACTTATAAACCAATTATCTCATAACCCTTAAATTTTTTTACTACATGATGCATATGACAGAGCGAGCGGGATACTTACCTATGGTTCCAATGCTATGCTACAGTTATCAAAGACCAGAGGTGCTGATGTGTGTATTGGCTATTGTTGGGCATGAAATCCCCCCACAACATGTTTTGGGGCTCAAAGCCCAAGTTTTGGAAAAAGGTTTTGTAAGACTCCATGAATTGCAGATGCGGAGCATGAAGTAGAGGTTAAGTCATAGGGTTGTCTGCCCTAAAGTAATGTAATGTAATGAAAAGTCATGTCAGCCTACCCATGGTCCGCGGACCATGGGATTGTATAAATAGAGCGAGGCTCTAGGTTGTAAAGATAGTTAATAAGAATGCAAATGGTTCGATCTTAGAGTAGGATTCTAAGCGTATTAGGTCGTAGTATTAGGAAGAGGCTCTAGACCTAAGTGCATAGAGGCCTAGTAGAGTTCGCAGCTGAGTGCGCTGACCCCTGCAGCTGAGTGCGCATGGCAGTGTCGAGTTTGTAATCAAGATTTAAGATTAATAAAGAGAATTTCATTCTTATTTATGTTATTTGTTGTACCTTTCCTTCTTTCTTGGAATTATACGGGTTGCAACCTAACTAGGGTTGCACAGAAGCAGCACCTCAAGTTGTGAAGGGATCGCAAGTGCGCGTAGCGTCGGGTCAGACCGTGGACCTCCAGAAGCCCATTAGACATCCCAAGGGTGTGGAAACCTGGTTCTATGACCCTCCCATACTACTTCAGGTGAGACCTCAATTTGTACTTTGCGGACTATTGCTGAAAGGGCTAGTAGTACTGGGATTTGCTTAGCTAAATCACCTTTAAACCTAGGTTAGGCCCATACAAGCCAACAAATGGTTCCGTTGCTGAGACCCGAATCTCAATAAATGATGTCTGATGTTGTGCCACTGGAATCCAAAAAAGAAAGAAATTGAAGAGTGGTTGGACAAGAAGATTCACGAGTTCGCGGTGCAAGAGAACAGAAATCCGCAAGTATCTAAGGAACAGTGGTTGGAGCACTACTTGTATATGGAAATCCACAAAATTTTCTTTACATCCTTTCCTTTTGAGCTGTATGAGTGGATCGCGAAGTTAGCAGATAGCCAGGGAAGGTATAGGCTCGAAAAACCAATAGTGTGGACTCTGGAATTAGTGCGCAGACAAGAAGCCTCAGAAGATAAGATTTCACGAGTTGTGGACCATTAGCTCGACAGAACAATAGGAGGATTTATCACTGAGTTCATGGTAGACATGACCATCAGCTACAGTGAGGCAGAGCAATGTTTTCTCAAAGGATTGCGAGGTAAGTATATTAAACCTTTGAACACTTGGATTAAGATGCTATTGTGTGAAAAGCGGGTTCTGCGAATAAATTAATGTTTGGAACTACATGAAGTGGGAAGATTTATAGAAGTGGAAGTAGTGAAGATCTAGAAACCAGTCCCTTAATTTCACCCTCGCGGGAGAACAAGGAAGAGCTCACAAAGGTTTCTCCAAGAAGCGCGGTCAGTTTGATAAGACAGTGAATTCCGCTTTTACTACCTCCACCCACACCACCACCCATTTCACCCTCCTCACCTCATCTCCACCCACCCCACCTCTGCCAGCACCATGGTTCAGTATGGCGAGTGAGACCAAACTACCAGTTTTCAGGGGAGTAGGGAATGAAGATCCGGACCAATTATGGTTTGTGGTAAGAGTAGTATGGGAAGCATAAGGCATCGTGGATGATAATATTAAAAAGCCTATGCTAGTGAGTGTGCTGCAGGATCACACATTAACATGGTATATAAAGCATTCTAATGACCACCCAAACACAGGAATTACAGAGATCCAGGCGGCGCTGAATAGGGAATTTAGCAGGCCAAAATTAGAAACACAATCAATCATCGGGTTTAAGGAGTTCGTGATGCTCCTGGGTGAGACCCCCTGGGATTTGGACCATAGGATAATGAGTACGATCCGTGAAGCCAATATGACATTAACAGATGCACAACATCGCGCATGGTTTATGGCCTCACTTATGCCACACTTAAGGATGGCATTGTCATAGCAAAAACTTTCCACCCAGGCTGAAGCATTGGAGATGCCAATGAGATTGCATGAGACCCCTATACAAGACCCTGGGTTGGGAGTCCAACAAATCCACGTGCAACTGCAGAATTTGTGTCTGGAAATGCAATGTTTGAAACAGGATAGGACACATTGGCCAGAGGTGCGCGAGGAGGTATGGTGCATAAAATGCAAAGGCCAAGGGCATGACAAGGACCACTGTCGAGTGTTCATGAACTATTTGGCAGGAGGATGGTCGATGATGGTAAGACCTAAAGCATAGGCAGGGCCAAGCATGGTGTCTGCATTATGGTGCACGATCTACCAGATAGGAGGAAAACACACCTTGAATAATTGTCATCTATTGCAGAAGTATACGCAGACGTCTTAAAAGTTGTTTTGTAATTTCTGTAGGTCGGTAGGCTATGACGAACGCACTTGCTGAAGCTCTAAACTAATGATGGATCACACTCTTGTCTACAGGGTGCTTATCGAAATGAAAGCCCTAGACCCAAATGCAGGGATGGTGCGAGCTGGGTTTTAGGTGCGCAGTTAGGGTCGAGGAGGAATGGGACTAAGAAGGGGTCGCAGAAAAATAATTTGTTACAATTGCAGAGGGCTAGGGAATTATGCCCATGATTGCACAAACCCAACAAGAATATCATGTTGGTACTGTAATCAGTTTGATCATGAGGTAGAAGACTGCCCCTCACTGATAGTGAGGATGCGTGAAAAGGGGGTACTCTAGCCCCCTCCAACCCATAATTTATAAATGATGAGGTCTGAGTTGCGCAAAGAAGACCTAAATGTAAACATGATGCTCAGGAGAAGGATGACCACGAGAGATGATAAAGGGAAGCAGCCAGAAGAAAGCGCGTGGGTTCACAAGGCTCCCATGAAAGAACCCAAGTTTGATTTATAACACATAAAGGAGACATTCATGGAAGCTAAGAAGAGCTTCACGGAGGTCTCCACTTCAGGTAGCAAGGATCAACTAGACCCAGGGATGGATCCTTCAACACTCACTACCTTTATGGAGACATGCATGAAACTATTGTGTGATAGCAAGGTAGTCAAAGGGCTATAGGAACTTATCACTAGGTGTGTGGGGTCAAGAGAACTTCGCGTGGTATGGAAACTTGGGAAGCATGCCTTGCACACAGGAAGGGAAATGAGGTTGACTGCGCAAATAGGTGAGTATGAAATGGATTAGCTAATCCTATATCTGGGTTCAGACGCGAATGCACAATCAAAGAAAACATGGGAATGCATGGGCAAACCCATGCTACAATGGTCCCCTATTCAGTTACAAATGGTGAACCAACAGAATATTTTTCCCATGGGAAGATTACAAGGTGTAACAATTGATATTCAAGGTGTAAGTGCACAAGCAGATTTTGAAGTGATAGATATTGTCGATGACAACAATCTGTATCCCATGCTACTAGGAATAAACTGGGCCACCAAGATGAACAAATTCATAAATATAAAGAAGCGCAAAATGATCTTGAAGAAAAAGTCACTACGCGTGGTAGTACCACTAGATCTAGGTGAAGAAAAGCAATAAAATGAACCGGTGCGCGACAACGATAATGATGAAGATCTCAATTGTATTTACAAGGTAACTACACAAGAAGAAGATTGGGTGAATCTAACTGCAGATGGAAGGATTTCATGGAGCGTGAAATCTCCTGCACTTCGAATTCAGACGAAGAGCTAGAGCGATGGCAGAATCGGCTGCACGATGTAACAATGCTTAATTGCAACATGATGGTTAGATCACTATGTATTGTGACAATAGAGGCAAGGGAGTTGGCGACATATGATGGATTTTTAGTGGTGGATGAATTTATGAGAAAATTCAAAAGCGCAGTACCAGAACAACAGTGGTTTGATGCGCTGAAGTGGGAACTGCACACAACACCCTGACGATGGTAGGATACGCATCAAGGAAATTTTGAGGACTGCCGCAGATACAGAAGGATGATGCAACTATGTTTTGGGAAACCCCAGCTTCGAATGAAAGTCAGTTAGTAGGGATGGAACAACTTGCGTACCCACCTTTCCCAATGGGTACAGACATGCTATATAACCCGCACAAGTACACACCACTCCTAGAATAGGGAATCAGAACAAACCACAGTAGCAGGACAGGTGATGTGCGCTAGCAATTCTCCATGAAGAAACCTTCGATAGGGTGTGTGGAGTACTGAACAAGGTTCACCAGGCGAGACCAAATGATTGGGACCTATGCGTGCCATTGCTTCAATGGGCCTACCGGACTCTGTGCAAAACCTTGAACATGGATATAATTCCAAAGCTACAGAATAGAATGGAGATCGTAATTGTGGAAGAAAATAAGAAGGAATCTCCACGTACTAGACCTTGTAGTGGTGATGGTGCACGATAACTAGGAGGAAGAAATCACACATATACATGAGGTTGAATGAATAAGGATTCAGGAAGCCATCCGGTGAGGGAACCAGGTACGATTGAGGAAGAAAAACATTTTGATGGACGTTGAGATCAAGAGGCTAGAAAATGAGATCATGCAGGCATGTCTCGTTGATAAACCAAGGATGACAAGACAAGATACAGGTAATCGTACCACTGCATTAGAAGAATGTCACCAAGAATTTATGACTCTACTTCCATGGCTATGAATGCACCTCACCAAATGCAGTAACTAGAGGAGTGCACTACATACAATAGAATGCACAGCATCGGCGGTCGCGCAGACAATTGAGGAGTTTCTGCGGACTATGCTAGAAAGCGAGTTGAAATCTCACACAAGTGGTGCGACCACCTGACTAGCCGTAGGAAGCACAGTCTCAACACTCCAGACAGTTGAAAGAGAGTGTGGGACACTAAACGAGTCTATTTGGGGGCTGCGTGATGACGGATGTTCACGCAGAATCAGCAAGGCACATGGTTCACGCTCATGCACCGGGGGTTGCGTTGTCACGTGAGTAGGATGGGAAGTAACCATTGGTGTCACTATTCATGACAAGATGTCTAATTTAAGGAAAAAGGGAGCAAGCGGCAGGCATTTAAGACACAAATTAAGAGCTAGATTTAGGGCAATCTGCCGCCAAGAAAGCATTGATAGCTGAAAATTGGGGGGAATGGTCGGATTTGAATTCAAAAGGTGCTATAAAACTCCAAGGGCTAGCGACGAGACAACACCTATTCATTTAAGATTTTAGCAATTACATAGAGCACAGATTATTGAGCACCAAGTGAGATTTGAGCCCCGAAGTTCACAAACGACCACAGACAGCTCAAACAGGATGACGGTTACCAGGAGAGGTTTGGGCTATGTAGAAGAAACCACCGACGAGGCTGCACAAAATCCCACAGTGCATGATGTTCCCAGAGACATGGGGGTCGCACCAGAAATCATAAAATCACCTCAGATGCCAAGGCCCAAGAAAGATAAGCAGGCAGCAGGACCAATCTTCATGTCCCCGCGAAATCTGTGGTTCGATAAACTATCCATGGAAGAAAAGGGCAAGGCTATCACTAATGAGACAGATGATGAGGAGGAGGACCTACAGGCTCTCATAGATGAGATATAAGCAGAAGAAGACATTGAAGTGGAAATTCAGCTGGTGTGCGCTACAATGAAACTGCCCAACTACGTTCCTCCGTGGAAAGGAAAACTAAGATACCTAAGGATTTGGATGCCACTAAGAGCACACTCCAAACCTCACTTCTCCCCAATGGAATTGTGTTTGAGGGCTCAGCCCTAGGCCGCATGCCCATAATGAAGTTTGAAGATTAGGACCTCGCGAAAAGTGGGAAGTTCCCACATTTAGATACTGATAACCTCATGAAACGCAGCATGGAGGGGTCAGTTATGACACTAGAGCTACAGAAATGGCTACGCGGTGTGGAGAAGGTCGGACTACTTTAGCTACTATGAATTCCACACTTTCACCGTGCACCTATCACAATTTTCGTCATCATGCAGCTGTTGTGCCTGGTGCATGAGGGGTACTTATGGCTGGAGGAGCCTATTCCCATCATGGGCAATCTTATCCATAAGATTTCCTGGCTCCCTTGTAAGGGAAAGGACCCCATGGAGATAGCCAAAAAAAGTGGAGATTTTGCACTTGCAGAGGTCATGAAGAAGAAATACAAACTGGAAAAGAAGAAGAGGGGTTACACAATCAACAACATTAAAGATAAAGTGGTGCACATAGCCACACAACTCCTGGCCAAGAAGGTAATGCGAAAATGTCGCGGAGATGAGGTACCAGCACCAGTAGTTGCGCTAGTAGAACAATGCATGGAGGGGGTCATATTCAACTGGGTTGAGTTCCTCTATGAGGAGTTCTTAACTAACTACAAAGAATCCGAGGAGCAGGGCAAGACCTTCCACTATGCGTGGTTGCTCTTGTCAATTTTGCTGGTAACAGGGGAGCTGCCTGAGGACAGTCAGTTCCCTAATATTGAACAGGGCTTGCCAGAGGCAGCAAAGTACACATCACTCTAGCCTACGAAGGATGCCACGTGGATCCATGAAACCAAGATCTTCTGGGTGCTCATGGAGGCAAGCATCCAGATGTGGATCAATAGGAGGCCACACCTGTCCCCCACAGTGTACAATAGTCTGCGGAGCTTTGCAGACTTCAAGGCGGATATTCATAATGTGTATATCAAGGCGTGTAAAGATCCGATGTAGAATTGGACCAAGTTCCCCTTCATCGCCATTGATGATGTGATCTTCTCCATGCTGGAATCATGGCCTCCCAAGTGGCATGCCCCGGATCTGGCAGAGAAGGATAGAACAATAGCACAAAAGCAGAAGGCTGCAACCAAGCTGCATATCATCCAGTTGGCCCAACAAAAGCGCAATGAACAAGCGGCCGCAGAGGTAAGGGCTGCCCACGAGGCAGCAAAGGCAACCATGGAATAGGCAAAGGCCGCCGAAAAAGAAGTAATAGCATAGGCAATAGGGGCCACCATGACATAGGAGGAAGGGGCCAGAACTTGTCTACAGGGTAGGGACCAGATACAGTAGAATATGTGGACTTGAGCAGAACCTCCACCTAGCTGAAACGACCACGCATCATATAGAGATTAGGTCCATGAAAAAAGGTCAAGGCATCCAAACTAGACATCAAACCGATTACACTGACAAAAGGTGACCTCTACGACATCAGCGACATGGTTCGTGAGATCACCAAGGAAGTGCTCCAGGAAGCCATGAAGGAGAAATAGATTGTATTGGGGGCCCTAAGGGCGTAGTTGTAGGAACTTTAGGTGAAGTCCCCACAAGAAGGAGCAGTAGCTGCCTACGGTTTCACAAGTACATCAGCAATGAAACAGCTGCTATGTGCAAAATTGGCCAACACCATAGTGCTACTAGAAGGAGTGCTAATAGTGGAGAACAAGGATAATAGAGTCATGGTGGGAAGCATCGAGGGAATTGGCCTAAATCTAGCTGCCCTTCTGCGGGACACATTGTACCAATTTTAGGACTACATAACAGCAAAGCTACGTGCCCAAGAAGACCAAGCGATCTAGGTATTGAGTGAGCAGAAGATCAACATCGAACAACTCATCCTGCAGCGTGACGAGCTAGTGTCACAGAATCTGCAGATCGCGCAAACAATGGATGAAGTGTCTCGGTGCATTCCAAAATTACCCATCACTGCAAACCTACCAATAGAGATGTGGATCCACTATCTGGCAAGTGGAGTCTGAAGCACGCACAAGGAAACAGCACAAGTGCAGCTGGAGCTGAACCTCCAAATTACTGAGCTGTGGATGAAGGTGCAACCTTCCACTCCTCCAGAAGTTAGAGAGCAAGGCGTTCGCACGATTCAAACAGGATTGGAAGAAATTGGATGGGTAGTGCAGGACTGTATCGGTATATTGGATCAAGCTTTTGACGTCCTTACATCCTTGCAGGAGGACCCCAACATATAGTGCCTAGACACAGAGGTGTGTGAACTGCAGGAGCAATATGACAGCGTAAGGGAAACTGTGCAAATAGTTGTCCTCACCCAACGGCTGGCAAAGATGCAACAAGCAAGGGCACTGAAGGAACAGGTGGATACTACAAGACAGAAAGAGTCACTTTCCAAAGCGTGCGTCCAACCTTGGATTGATAAGGACTTTGACCAAGATTGAGAGAAAGCTCACACAAATGTAGGAGATATATGTGCTAAGGCACATAGCAGATCCTCACAAAGAAGCATCAGAGGAATGCATGTAGCGGGTCTAGAAAATTGCTGAACAGTGTGCCACAGACCTCTGGGAAGTATGGGAACAGTTGAAGGGGCTCTGTGCCAAGATCACTGCACTAGCAGAGTGACTCAAGACGAGTCACGATGATTGCGTTGGGGGTCTATTGGGCATGGAATCCCCCCATAGCATGTTTTGGGGCTCAAAGTCCAAGTATTGGTAAAAGGTTTTGTAAGACTCCGCGAATTATGGCGCGGAGGGTGAAGTAGAAGTTAAGTCATATGGTTGTCTGCCCTAAAGTAATGTAATGTAATGAAAAGTCATGTTGGCCTACCCATGGCTTGCAGACCATGGGATTGCATAAATAGAGTGAGGCTCTAGGTTGTAAAGATAGTTAATAAGAATGTGAATGGTTCGAGAATAGAGTAGGATTCTAAGCGTATTGGTTCATAGTAGTAGGAAGAGGCTATGCAGCTGAGTGCGCAAAGGGCCTAGTAGGGTTCGCAGTTGAGTTCATGGACCCCTGCAGCTGAGTCTGCAAGGTGGTGTTGAGTCTGTAATCAGGATTGAAGATTAATAAAGAGAAGTTGATTCTTATTTCTGTGTATTTTCTATACCTTGCCTTCTTTACGTTTATATTGGTTTATTTGTCACGTGCACTGATATGATTGATGAATATGCTGTAATAATCATTAGTCTTACATGAACAAGTTAAGTAATAAGATAATCACAGATTAAATAGCAAGGAACTTGGGCATTATACAAGTTGCGTGGAAGCAGCAGCTAGGTTGCGAAGGGATCGCAAGTGCGCATAGCGACAAGTCAAACCATAGACCTCCAGAATCCCATCGGACATCCCAAAGGTGTGGAAACCTAGTTCTAGCACCCTCCCATATTACTTCGGATGAGACCTCAGTCCGCACTCTGCAAACTATTGCTGAAGGGCTAGTAGTACCGAGATTTTCTTAGCTAAATCACCTCTAAACTTAGGTCATGCCCATATAAGCCAACAGTTGCATGCTATTCTTTTTCCTTCTATGGTTGTTTTCTAATGACTCCTTTGTTTGTGCAGGTACCTGTGGTTGAATATGGTGGTGGTGCTACTGCTTTAGAGCTCCCGGATCGTCATGCTGGAGGTTGGCTGCTTGTTATCATTGGTATTCTGTGGGATAGGCTGCTGCAGGATTTCCTACAAGATGTCATGTAGTTGCTTCTCCCTCAAAACTCTTAATCATTATTTTTGTTGGGGTTGTGAGGATGTTGACATGGATGGAGATAAAGAATGGGAGTGTGGAGATCAAGGAATATTCAGGTGATGCTATTTATTCCTCCCTGCTTTCCTTCTTTTCGAAGACTGGAAAAAAAAACTCCTGAAACTGAAAAATAAAATAAATAAATAATAAAAAATAAAAAAATTAATTAAGCGTGAATGTAGGGGTGGTGATGGTGGACAAGGTATGGTGATTGAATGATGAAGAGGGTGAATTTTATTGGACTAGAAAGTCATTCATTTTCCTTAGGACTGCTTCCTGTAGGATTTATGGGTCATTGTAATTCCTACAGGATCATCCTATAGGTTTTCAAGGGATCTTATACGAATATAGGGGATCATGTACAAAACATAATCCCTTTGTAAACTGAAGCAATGGAGTGCAAAAAATGACAGAAATGGTGGAGGAATGAATGGTAATGAGGGAAACAATAGATTGTGAGTGACAGGGGTCTCTTTGTGATCCTCCTTTGCTCCTTAACTGTCCTTCTTGCTGACCTACAAATGGAAATTTCATGATTAAAAAAAAAAATGTTTTTTTTTGTTTTTTGTTTTTGAAAAACTAGGCTGCCTCTGAGAGGTTTCCACTCTATCTGTTTTCCCTGGGTGCCTCAAGAGAAGTTTTCACCTAGGGATCTTTCTTATTCTATTTTTTTCTCTCTTTTTTTTTGTTTTTGTTTTGACACCACTGAGCCACCTCAAGATTTTTTCAACCCAATGATGGGACTCAGGTGCCTCATGGAGGTTTTCACCTGAGTCCTTATTTTTTTGTTTTTCTCAGTGATTTGATGGGGGATGATCCAAAATGGATCTAAGATAGACTTCTAAGTCTAAAGTGTTCCTCACATAGGAAAATAAAAGTCCAAGGCTGCTCCTGGAAATAGTCTCATTGTGTAGACCTTTTCATTCTAAATCTATTGCAATTTGAATGGGTTAAAATGGATATCGGGTGAAGAAGTTATCGCAGAAAGAAGTTTTCCATGGTCCTTCAAAAAGGAGGCAAATTCTTATGAAAATGGGCTTAATGCCTTATATGCAAAAATTGCATGTGAAAGGTTTAAAGGGCGGACCCGAAATATTATGTTCCGTAGCCTAAACCCTTATCGGATTTTTGAGATGTATCAGATCAAAGCGATGAAGGGATAAAGGCATGGTGGGAGGACAAGGCAACATGTGATTAGCGATTGTGATATCAGCGATCGAAACGATTGGGGTGTTCGATGGTCAGAGATCGGCATAGCCAAAGGAAAGAACCCTTGGGCCATTACCCATGCAATATATCGATAATAATATGCGATATCGACCGTCCGATCGAGAAGTCAGATCAACGGTCCAGATTTAATTGGAAATCGGGAGATCGGTGAATCCCCGATACCAAAGGGCCGTTACCAATGCGATATGTCGATAGCGATATGCAATATCGACTGTCTGATCGAGGAGCATGATCAATGGTCTGGATTTGATCAGTGATCGGTGATCCCCAACACAAAGGCCAATGCACCATGTGATTTGCGATAGTGATATGCCGATAGAAGGTGGACCCAATAGGGATTGTGGATGTGATTTCATAATATTTGAAATATGGAAATGCAGGATTTGTTTGTATTTCCTATGTATTGGGTTTTTGACCATTACGCCATTCGATAGTGATTTGTGATAGAATGATGGACCCGATGGGTTTATCAATGCGATTGAATGCATTTTGAAAATCGGTAAAACGCTCAATCATGTGTTTTCGACAGTTTTCCTGTGTATTGCATTATGTGGTCATTCCTGTAGGAGGAAGGTCGAACGTTTGGGTTTCTTGTGCCGACCGATTCTTTGAAATACGAAACTGATTCTTTTGTGGAAACAATTGGGTTCTTCAATGATGGAGGACTATAACCGATGCATGATAAAAACATAAAGAGCGCGATTGACCAGGGGTCGCTAGGGGATTGAAAAAGGTCACTGGAAGGTTGCTAAGGGGCACTTGGAGGTCGAGCAAACCATTGATGCATGCAGAGGCCAAGAGAAGCTCATAAAGCCAATATCCGAAGAGCCAGAGCCAGAGCTAGAGCCAGAGTTGAAGAGCTAGAGCCAGAGCCAGAGTCGAAGAGCTAGAGCCAGAGCCAGAGCCAGAGCTAGAGAGCCAGAGTGAGAGCCAGAGCCAAGAACAACAAAGAGATCAAATGATCTAGATGTTGTTGGTGTCCAAAGTATGTTGAAGATGGAAGAAATCATTCCAAAGACAATGAGGGAATTCTGAGGGAGTTAGCGCAAGCTAGAGTAAGATCGCTCAGACTGCTGATTGAAGGAATCTATTCCAGAGAAGCCTAGATCTGTCTGCAGAAGTATGGACAACCAGGAGGATAAGATAGTATTGTAAGCCCATTGTTTCTGTGTAAACCAATGGAGTTGAGTGTGGAGCTTGTAAAATAATTGATGCCATAATCCCAAAGAGCCTAGTTGAGTTGACTAGAGCTCAAGGAGACGTAGCCCAAGAGGTTTGGGTGAACTCCATATTATATTGTTGTTATGTGTGTTTTTTTATTAAGTGCTTTACTTATTTTCACATGTATTTAACTATTAGCATAAGCAACAGAACTTAAAGCACTTAACATTTAAAGACAAACACAAGAATACACCTCTTTCAAGCACTTATTTTTAATTCCACAATTGGTTAATCATAAGGTCTTGGGAATATCTAAGCTTTGGAAGTGGGAGAGGTTCTTGTAAGCTGAAAAGAAGCCTTTAGTGCCCCATTTTCATATCAAGTGAGGAGCCAGAACTTACTCCACTATCATCACTGTTTTATTGACATCATCAATGAGCTCTTCTTTTGATAAAGGTCTCTTGTAAATTTTTAATCGGTGTCCATTAACAAACAATGGAATGGCCTCTTCATCTATGGTTCTAATTTGCATAGAACCATTATCATGGCATTTTTCCACAACATAAGATCCTAGCCATCTTGTCCTTAACTTTCCCTTGAAGTCTTTATACCTAGAATCATATAGCAACACCCAATCACATTCCTAAAATTGCTTCTCTTTGATGTTTTTATCATGCCAGATCTTCCTCCGAAGTTGAACTACCTTTGTATGTAGGAGGGTCTGCATTCTAAATTCATCCAAACCATTCAACTAGAACAATCTCTCTTTTTTTCACTGCTAAGATATAGATCTAGTTGGCCTGTCATCCTTAATGTGTTATACTTGAATTCAATGGACAACAAGGCCTTTTTTCCATAAACCAGATCATAGGGTGTGAATCTAGTGGTGGTCTTCCATGTGATATTATAGGCCCAGGTGGCCTCAACTAGTCTATCTGCCCAATCCTTCCTCCTGCTGCTTACCACTTTATTCAAGATGCCCTCCAATGCTTTGTTGGTCACCTCCACTTGCCCATTAGCTTGTGGATCATTGATAGGGGGTGGAGGTTCTATGCTTGATCGTGTGATGTGTTGGGCCACTAGTTTGTCATTATTATTATCACTCTTTAATGCTTATTTCATCCATTTCTACCATTCTTTATCATGTCGTTTATCATACTTTATCATATAATTCAATTTTATAATTATTTATGCTCTTACGGATAAATATTATTTCTTCTCTTTTATTTTTAATAAATTAATGATTATTATGCATGATTTTACCAGTGATGGTCTAATGAATTTGTTGAAACATCACTCACCATTTTAGCCTCCAAGATCTTTTCCAGATTGCAAATTTGATCTCCAGCTCATTATTAAATATTCCAACTCAGAAATTCACTGAAATAAGAAGTGACAGTTTTGCATTGAACGTTTCTGGAAAATGAAGAAGAATCTGGAAAATCTGAATCATGGGTTTTGTCTAGAATGGACCGTGTTTGTATTATAATGAGCAGTCTTCCCATATCCAATTTATATTAAGAGAAACACAAGGTTCTCCGAAGACAATTTTCTTAGATTTTCTATTACGGCTTTTTTCCAAATTATTTTAGTTGCAATACCAAATTCAACATGTCCCTGTTGAATGTTGATGGAGAGATATTTCAAATATGATCTTGCTATTCAATTTGTTTGGAACAATCCAATTTTGTAATGGGAATCATTTTGTAATCATCTCTATTATAACTTATCTTTGCTCTCTGTGTATTTAAATGAAAACAAAGATCACAGAGAGGAGGAGGATAATGGGGGATAATAGGATAGGATAGGAGGAGGAGATATAATGGAGACATTTAACTTTTCTCTTAAGACCTCAATTGTAATTTCAATAATAAAAATGTTATTCTGAAGGACACATCATGCTATAAATGACATTTGGATTTGATGAATAATATATAACTTGCGTTGTTATTCATTAGGATATTCTGAAGTAGCTAAGCAGTATCTGCTGGTGGCTAGGGCCCGGTCTCTAGTGGATCTTATTGTTATTCCTTGTTTTATACTTTTCCGTTTGTTGCAAGTTTATTCTGCTTTACATCTTTGCAGTTGATTTACTTTCGTTAATTCGGATTTTTGATATTCATTTCATTAATGTGCAATTCTAATTGATTTTATTTATGCATACCGTGGATTTAATTAGTTATCAGTTAAGGAATTGTTTCTCGTTAATTAAGATAGAGTGTGATTAGTGTAGATCTAGCTGAAAGAGCTCAGTTATTGCTACAGTACTCTCGTTTGATGTTATTCCCATTTGAATTGCTTGCTTAAGATTGGATTATGGTTTTGCTTGAGATTAAGTCTTGATGCTTAGATGTATTATTTTCTTTAAAAGTTACGGCTTGAGATTTATGATTGCATCCATTTACTCCTGTATTGAATTTAATAACTTATTTTAAAGCATTACTCTCTAGATTTATAGCTTTCACATATTGTGTACACTCTTGAAACAAAAAGACTTACCGAAGTTGATAATTAATGTGAGGCAATTAGGAGTTTTAAAAGACACCTTTTAGCACCCAACATTTTGACGTCGTTGCTAGGGAAAGTGTTGCTATTTCATAGAAGTGATGTATGTTTGATATTTGTTGATCGGAAAGAATTGGGTATTAAAAACGGAAGATAATAACTTGCATACGAGTAAGTAAAGTGCTTGCACCCTCCCCCACTTTTCAACGCAATTGCATAGGAATTGAAGTAGAAATATAAGTTTGATATTTGTTTATTGCGAAAGAACTGGGTATTAAAAACGGAAGGTAAGAACTTACATACAAGTAAGTAAAGTTCTTGCTCTTGTGCCCGCCTTTCAGCAAAATTGTGTAGGAATTAAAGTAAAAATAAATGTTTTAATTTCTGTGGGAATGACTAAGAAAAAATAGGTAGAAATTTTGAAAAACAAATCTCATGATTTCACTTAAGTGGTGATGTAAGCACCACCCATTTCACTAACCAATTGATAGGAACATTTGAAGGAGGAGCCTCAAAGAAACACATGAAGAACATCTTCTATTATGGTAAGACATAGCTCACATTTCTACTTTTGAATTCCCTATCAAAGATCTAGGAGGAGTGACACAAATGCACATAATTCCTCCATCTTCTCTACCAAATTTTCATGGTTTGGCAAACGAAGACCCAGATACATTTTTATTTGAGTTTGAAGTACTTTGTAGAGGATACTATTATTGTACTAATGATCAAAGGTTGAAAGTGTTTCCTCTTACTCTAAAAGGAGCAGCTCTCTGATGGTTCATGAGCCTTGGTGGGAACTGCATCCAAACATGGGAGTACATGAAGAACATGTTCTTGAAGAAGTACCAAGATGATTGCAAGGCTGATGAAGATATTTTCAATAAGATAAAAGGGGAAGATGAAAGCTTGGAGGACTATGTAGAGAAAATTCATTACAACATTCAAAAATCAAAGCATAAACATTTGAAAAAAGAGATCTTAAAAACACTCATTCTTAAAGGAATCAAAGATGAATTTTTAGAACTCTTAAATCTAATGGGAAAAGGTGATGTTTTTCAGTTGTCATATGATGATGTTTGTGAATTATGCATAAGGTATTCAAGAGGAGTCTTTAAGGTTGGTAAGAATTTGTGAAGAAGTTTCTTCTTTCTTTTCCAAATCTACTACAAGAGAAAGAGATATAGGAGTTGAAATCAATGATTTATTTGAGCATTTTAAAATTGATTTTGTTAGCTCTCTAAATTCACAATGGGATGTTTTGTAGGTTCAGAAAAATCAAGAAATTGAAAAAGTGTTTTTCCCTCATTGCCAAATGGAGCATCCCATAGATAGTTGTTCTTTCTTATCTATGATGGAAGCATCATATCAAGCAGATGGCAAAGCTGCAACAAGGTCAAAACCATGGAAAACATGTCCTACATCTATGGTTCAAAACACTTCCTCTCCATTTTCCTACTTGCATAATCCATTATGGAATACTCATGTGTTAGGGTAGCCATGTCAATCTCAATATAACCCCCACCAATCTTGTCTACAAGTTTGGCATGGTTGATTTTATGATTGCATGACTACTCTCCCTCATCTTGTAGCATAAACACATCATCCATATTCTTCACCAACTCTTCCACAACATCTTGCTTGCCTATCAAAATCATCCACTCAACCCAATCAACTACATCATCAAAATGCTCCATTCCCTACACAATTTCCTGCTCAACTCATTCCACACCCTGACCATAATAAACCAGTGCAACATGCTTATAGTGTTGAACTACAAAATTTACCTACCCTTCCCACCCATTCTAGCTCACATGCGCCATTAGAGAAAACTTACAATGAGATTCAGAACGTTTCAAATCCAAAAATTGTAGAAGTTATGGAAGAAAATGAGGTTTCTTCTAGATTGCATCAATAAGTCATTTTAAAAGCTCAAGAACTTCATGATATGATGGTTATGGGAAATCAAGAAAGTAAATGATATATTGAAGATTGGTTTCACTCCATCATTTGTTTGCAGCATCACTCCATACTTCAATAATTTTTGACACCATCTTTTCAAGGGAAGTTGGCTTCTCATACCCTAATATTTATTAACATGCATTTTTCAAATTTGGGTATGTGCATACTTGAAGCCTTATTTTGAAAATGGCTCCACTGGAAGTACTCTTATACATAATCATGTTCATTTTTCAAATCAGAGTAGGTTATTGTAAAAAAATAAAAATAAAAATAAGGATATAAATAAATACATTTTGTTTTTATGTAAAAATAGTTGTTTTTGTTGCAACATAATGTGGAAATCAACATCGGTGATAAATGTTTTAATTAATTTGTGTATGTAGATGAATTATAATGGAAATAATAGTTCTATAAACACTCATATTCATTTTTATCACTGATTTGAAAAAAAAATTGAATATCATATTTTTTAGCTTGTGGACTTGATGAAATTTCTGAAAACACAGTCGAGACAGTCATGTTTTGAGGGACCAAAAGGGAATATTTTTAAAATCTATTTCTATCCTAAGTCGCCCTTGATGTCTACTTTCCAACCTAATTTGATCACTCAATTTGGATTTGAAACGAAAAATTTATAACCAAAACATTGACAGGGTGTCTAGCAGGCAGCTCAAGAACAGAGTTGGGACAGTCAGTTTTTGGAGGCCTAAATGACTATATTTTGAAAATATGTTTCTATGGTATATTCCCCTATGAATCTAGTTTACAAGGCAATTTGAATCACTCATTTTTGATATCATAAATTTATGACCAAAACACTGACTGTCTATCATAAATCAGCACTCTTAAAACTCTGTTTTTCTAGTTGTTCACTTGTGTATTTGACCCATCAATTCCTTTTGTTTTCAAAACCTATTTCTATTAGAGATAAATAAATTAATCTGCTTTCATTTTCAATTTGAATCAGCTAAATCCATCATCAAACGAAAAAATTATGCTTAAGATATCCATTGTTGGTATAAGATGGGTAATCGAAAATGACTCCATTATGCAGGTTGTTCTAAGTAAAATTGACATACCATATCATTGAATTTTTAAAGCCTATTTCTATTGGTAATATATCTTTGAAGTAGCTCTCATTTGGCTTTTGAATCACTCAAATTGGATGAAAAACAGGGAAGTTATGATTAAAACGCTGCAGGTTAGCATGATTGGCCACTACTCTCTCGCAAGTAATAAATTAATTTTACTTTGTTATTTTTTTTCCATGGATTTGTTTTATAGAGTAACTACTTGTTTTTTTATTTGCATAATTATTGGATTAAGGGAGCTTGATCACCTCTCTTTCTCCATGATTTAATGTTTTATTGCAGGTATACACTCGTTTTTTGCAGGTCCTAGGAGAGTAAAGAAGGTCAATTTATGAACGAGTGATTCTTGAAAGAAATTTTAATGAAACGAGGGCATCTCATCCAATTCATTACCTAATAGATTCATAATAGAAGAAATGGAGAATTGATTTCCATTTGAAGATTCATGTCACTACTGCCAAACCATTTTTCCAAGAGATCATTTTTTTCCATTGACAAATTGATATTCCCTTAGGAAATAACATCATAGCTATTGTAACTTAATTTATTTATTTATATACTATTTTTTTAAATACAGTGTTGTATTTTTTCTAATTTCTCTTATGCTTTTGTATTTCAGGTGTTGTTTCCTTCAAATTGTAGTTTCTGCTCCATTGGCGGATGAACGATGAGGACCCCACTATGCAAGTTTTAGTTGTAGAAGGCAATCCTTTAGCAGCTTCATTTTTGTAAAAGTTATTTCTTTTTGTAAAAACTGTAAATATGATTGCTTTTCTATTTTTTTTCTCTGTTTGTTTGTTGTTCTCTCTTGGGAACAACACTTTGTTGCATTTTTCTTGTTTCCTCTTGGGAACAACTCCTTTTTTTTTGCTTTTGTTGTTCCCTCTTGGAAACAACACTTTTTACATTTTTGTTGTTCCCACTTTGGAACAACACTTTCTGTGTGTTTTTGTTGTTCCCTCTTTGGAACAACTCTTTTTTGCATTTTTGCTATTCCCTCCTGGGAACAACAATTTTTGAGTGTTTTTGTTGTTCCCTCTTATGGACAACATTTTTTTTGAGTTTTTTTTCTATTCCCTCTTGGGAACAACACGTTTTGAGTTTTTTTTGTTGTTCTCTCTTGGGGACAACACTTTTTGAGTGTTTTTGTTGTTCCTTCTTAGGGACAACACTTTTTTTTGGCATTTTTTTTATGTTCCCTCTTAGGGACAGTGCTTTTTTGAGTTTTTTGTTGTTCCCTATTGGGGACAACACTTTTTGAGTTTCTTTGTTGTTCCCTTTAGGGAACAACACTTTTTGAGAGTTTTTGTTGTTCCCTCTAGGGAACAACACTTTTTGAGTTTTTTTGTTGTTCCCTCTTGGGGACAACACTTTTTGAGTGTTTTTTGTTGTTCCCTCTTGGGGACAACACTTTTTGAGTTTTTTTTGTTGTTCCCTCTAGGGAACAATACTTTTTGAGCTTTTGTTGTTCCCTTTTGGGAACAACATTTTTTAAGTGTTTTTGTTGTTCCTTCTTGAGGACAACACTTTTTTGATTTTTTGTTGTTCCCTCTTGGGGACATCAATTTTTGAGTCTTTTGTTGTTCCCTCTAGGGAACAACACTTTTTTAGAGTTTTTGTTATTCCCGCTTGGGGACAGCACTTTTTTGAGTTTTTGATGTTCCCTCTTGGGGACAACACTTTTTTGAGTTTTTGTTGTTCCCTCTTTGGAACGACACTTTTTGAGTTTTTTATGTTCCCTCTTGGGAACAACACTTTTTTGAGTTTTCGTTGTTCCGTCTTTGGAACAACAATTTTTGCGTCTTTGCTATTCCAACTTTAGAACAACACTTTTTTGCGTCTTTGTTGTTCCAACATTGGAATAACACTCTTCTGTGTTTTTGCTGTTCCAAATTTGGAAGAGCACTTTTCTGCGTCTTTGCTGTTCCAACTTTGGAACAACACTTTTTTGCATCTTTGTTGTTCCAACATTAGACCAACTCTTTTCTGCGCTTTTGCTATTCCAACTCTTGAAGGACACTTTTTTGAGTTTTTGTTGTTCCCTCTTTGGAACAACACTTTTTTCATTTTTGTTGTTCCCTCTTGGGAACAACACTTTTCTGCATTTTTGTTGTTCCCTTTTGGAAACAACACTTTTGTGTGTTTTTGTTGTTCCCTCTTGGGAACAACACTTTTCTGTGTTTTTGCTATTCTCTTTTGGGAACAACACTTTTGTGTGTTTTTACTGTTCCCTTTTGGGAACAACACTTTTCTACGTTTTTATTGTTCCAAAGTTGGCACAACACTTTTTGTGTGTTTACTTTCCAACTTTGGAACAACACTTTTTGTTGTTTACTATTCAAACTTTTGAACAACACCTTTTTCTCTTAGCATGTCTTGTTGTTCCCACTTTTGAATAGTTGTTGTTCCATCTTTGAAACAACATTTTTGCTTCTTCTGAAGTTTTGTGTTTTGTGAATTGCACTTCCTTCCTCTTGTGGGATTATTCCTAGCTCATCTCAGTCCCATTTTTCTGATTCTCTTTCATGGCATGAAGTACAATACTTTTATGAGGACAGGAATTATGGAAATCTATTGAGGCAGGTGAATACCCTTAATGTTATGATCTTTAACAGGACAACTTCTAGATGAGAGATTTTTTTATAAGAAAATTGACACAGTTATTTATATACTACTTTACTGCATTATTTTCTATTGTACATGATACTGATTGATCATCTTAATACCATGCTGGTTCCACCCTTCCTGGTTATAATCTTCTCTGTCTGTAATAATGAGATTATGGGTATATTTTTTTTCTTTTGACATGTTCAACTTCTTCCACCATCCCTATTCTTAAGGATTACTGAGCCTCCCTCTATTTATCATAAAAATCTATAATAACAGCAAAATTTTGCTTACAGATAGAGGAAAGGGGGTCTCATTAAGAGCCAACCTATCATGTTCATAAGGATGTAGCGAAGTAACATTCCCACTATGGCCACCACACCAGGGTTATGATCCATTAGATAGCCAAAATATCCTTAGAACAGGAGGTCTCATCACGAACTGAACTGATCACTTTTCCTACATCCCAGTGAATGGCAGTGTGATTATCTAGTTACCATGCGAGTACAATGATCTCTTCTGTAGAACAACACTAGAACTCTCCATTTATAATTGAGGATCCTGGCTCATATGGGTTAAAAAACAACCCTGTCAAGTGTATGGACGCCTGCTAGCAGCAGAGACTCTGCTTATGGTATTGAAGTTATATCTTATCGTTAATTATTACTATAATACTCTCTTCTTATTCTCTCTTTTTATCGGAGAAGTTACTTCCTTAATTTTTCCTATTTTGAACCTTTACGCATGAGAAATTCTTTTCCGATCAATCACATCATTCTCGGCTCGAATACTGTCAGCAAAGCATCTTTTTAGCATATTTTCGTCCTTTTTCTTTTTCACATAACTTATCATCAATCCAAAGCATCCTATTTCTTATTCATAACTATCTTTACACACTCTGCTCTCATTATAACCATACCTCTTGCCGTCTTGACATTGATATGTGTACTCTGCTTCATTTACTGTCGTACTGTTCATTCCCTTGCCTTGCCGTCAGAACAACACTTTTCCTATGCTTTATGGTCATGAACGCCCTTTTCCAATTGGAGGGGGAAGGTATGCGTTACGGGATAACATGTGATATAATTACTACACTCCACCATAACTTGTTGATTGGACAAAATATTAGTATTGAATTTATATGAAAGTTTTTTCTAATTGAAATTTTTGCATATGGCTTATCTGTTACTATTCAAAACTAAAAGTGTGGATTCAAGAAATTTGCATGAAAAATAGTGATTTGCTTACAAGAGAACAACAAGTATGGAGGGAAACTCTATTCGTAGCAATGCCACACTATTGCAACTAACAGAAGAGGCTCAAGAAACTCACAAATGTGAACAATTGTTCAGACATGATGTGCTTGCCTGGATTCCACCTTTTGCATCACTTTCAACATCAACTCTGCCTACATCAGCTTCAACAAATGCCAGTCCATACATGTCATTCCACATTTTTTTTCGGAGGTAAAATATCAGACTTTTCTGATTTATTAGGAATTTAGGAGAATTTCATGCAAAATCCATTGAGCGCTATTTATCATCATTCATTCCACATCATTACCACTTCCCATTTTTCAGAGACAGAATCTTTCAGTTTTGGAGAGTGTTCCTTTCATTTATTTATTTATTATGACCATGCCATTAATATTCTTTATCATCCATTGATATTCTTAATCATTCTCAACACCTCCCGTATTCCATGTTGTTCTACACCAAGCATAGATTTCAACAGATTGTAGCAACCACCTCAATTTGTTTTTTAGCATTGCATGAGGGCATGCTAACTCTCCAGTTTGGGGGAGGAATTGCTACACATGATGAATGTTTTCTACTTTCTTCCTCATTTAATGCATACAATTTCATTTTTATACAGTGCAGAAATTGATTGGTGTATATCTTTAAAACTATGAACTGAGTTCTTGTGATTTTTGGATAACAAAGAGGTATCATTAAAATAGACAAACCCAGAAAATTTCAAGTTAAATTAGTTTGTCAAATTTCAGATATCATGCAATGTCACTTACAGCCATTTTGTTTATATCTCATGATCCCTGCATCAAAACGATCTGATTTTTGGATTAGAGAAGTATTAATATAGTACAAATCTACTTGCGAAATTCCAGCAAAATATGGTTTGTAGTTTTTGAGAAAACAGTTAATGAAGTTTGTTGTTACTTATATCATATTTCATTGCAACTTCATATACATATAGTTGAACGTCAATGTAAAAATTGGTACGCCTTCATCAACATTGCTAACATTGAATATTCATTATTTAAAAAGTCATTTGTTCCATCCATTTCATGAGTTCAGATCAACAATTTTTGTATTATTGTTTGGTTAATACAGAGGCTTTGGGTTGCATGAGGACATGCAATATATTTAGTTTGGAGGTATGTTGGACCGCTAGTTTGTCATTAGTATTATCACTCTTTAATGCCTATTTCATCCATTTCTACCATTCTTTATCACGTCATTTATCATCTTTAATCATATAATTCTATTTTATAATTATTTATGCTCTTATGGATAAATATTATTTCTTCTCTTTTATTTTTAATAAATTAATGATTATTATGCATGATTTTACCAATGACAGTTTAATGAATTTGTTAAAACATCACTCACCATTATAGCCTCCAAGACCTTTTCCAGATTGCAAATTTGATCTCCAACTCATTATTAAATATTCCAATTCAAAAATTCACTGGAATAAGAAGTGATAGTTTTGCATTGAACGTTTCGGGCAAATGAAGAATTTGGAAAATCTGAAACATGGGTTTTGTCCAAAACCGACCGAATTAGTTCTTTAATGAGCAGTTTTCCCAAATTCGGTCTGTATTAAGATTAACGGAAGGTTCTCCAAAAACAATTTTCTTAGATTTTTTGTTTCGTCCATTTTCCAATTTATTTCAGTTGCAATATCAAATTTGACCTTTTCCTGTTGAATGTTGATGGAGAGATATTTCAGATATGATCTTGCTAATCAATTTGTTTGGAAAAACCCAATTTTGTAATGGGAATCATTTTGTAATCATCTCTGTTGTAACTTCTCTTTGATCTCTGTGTATTTAAATGAAAACAGAGATCAAAGAGAGAAGGAGGGTAATGGGGGATAATAGGATAGGATAGGATGATGATAATGGGGGATAATAGGATAGGATAGGAGGAGGAGATATAATGGAGAGATTTAACTTCTCGCTTGGGACCTCAATTGTCATTTCAATATACATAATGTTATTCTGAAGGACACATCATGCCATAAATGACATTTGGATTTGATGAATAATATATAACTTGTGTTGTTGTTCATTCGGATATTTTGAAGTAGCTAAGCAATATCCGTTGGTGGCTAGGGCCCGGTATCTAGTGGATCTTACTACTGTTCCTTGTTTTATACTTTTCCGTTTCCTACAAGTTTATTCTACTTTACAGCTTTGTAGTTGATTTACTTTCGTTAATTCAGATTTCTGGTATTCATTTCATTAATGCACAATTCTAATTGTTTTTATTTATGCATACCGCGGATTGAATTAGTTATCAGTTAAGGAATTGTTTCTCATTAATTAAGACAGAGTGTGATTAGTGTATATCTAGCTAAAAGAGCTCAGTTACTACTACAGTGCTCTCGGTTGATGTTATTCCCTTTTGAATTGCCTGCTTAAGATTGGATTATAGTTTTACCTGAGATTAAGTCCTGATGCTTAGATGTATTATTTCCTTCAAAAGTTACAGCTTGAGATTTATGATTGCATCCATTTACTCTTGTATTGAATTTAATAACTTATTTTAAAGCATTACTCTCTAGATTTATAGCTTGCACATATTGTGTACACTCTTGAAACAAAAAGACTTACCCAAGTTGATAATTAATGTGAGGAAATTAGGAGTTTTAAAAGACACCTTTTAGCACCCAACATGATGGCTAAGAAAGTCTTCAATCATGTTGGAGGTAAAGTGGCTGCCTTGGTCTGTGACCAGCTCTCTAGGGTACCCAAATTTGTAGAATATATTTTCCCTTAGGAACTCAGCCACCTTCTCCTCTGTTGCTGCCTTAGTTGCCTTGGTTTCAACCCACTTAGTCAAATAATCAATGCACACAATAATGCATTATTTTTCTTGGAAGGAGGGTCAATAAGCCCTATGAAGTCCATGCCCCACTTGTCAAATGGATTGAAAGTCACTTGAGGCTACAGAGGCATTTCATCTCTTGGAGTAGGCCTTCCCATCCTTTGGCACCGATCACACTGACTAGTATATTTGTTTACATCTTGATGAAGAGTGGGCCAATAATAGTCTACTTGTAACACTTTGAATGTTGTCCTCTTTGCTGCAAAGTGACCTCCACAAGGCCCATCATGACACATCAGAAGGATTTCAAAAACTTCCTCCTCCCTGACACACCTTCTCAAGATTTGATCTGGGCCAAGTTTGAAGATATTGGCCCCAATCCAAGTGAAGGGGATGCTCTTCCTTACTATCTTGCTATTTTCTTTGGATGACTGTTGGTATTATGATACACATGTTGTACTTGATGGCAACCCACTCATCTCAGATGATAAGTTATAGTGCAACAAAGTTCATGCACTTTCATGCAGAGAAAAGTTCCTTTCATGCAGAGAAAAGTTCACGCACTTTCATGCAGAGAAAAGCTCACGCACATGGGAAATCTTATGGTTGGTTCACAGTATTAGTCCGACAGTTTTTGATCCTATGGTTTTGGTTCGTGGTATTGCATCCAAAAGAATTGAACCCAAGTATTGGGTCCGTGGTATTGTTTCTCAATGGTTTTTGGTCCATGGTTTTGAGTGAGGCCTAGCCTATAAAAAGGAAAGGAGATCATTTGGCTAATCACAAGTGTTTAAAATCTTAAGAAGAGCAAGATCTGAATTTGTGATAATCGGTTGGTGAGACATAGTTGAATCGGCAAAGCAGGTATGGAGGTGCGCTGAACAGTAGACAATGCAGGTGCAGAGTTGCGCAGACTCGTCACGGCAGAAGTGCGGATATCTGCAAGTTTCCTTCGGTGAAGTTACGGACCTTTTTTGAAATATATTTTAGTTTTCTTTTATTTGTTTCTGCAGAGATCTGGTTTTAAATTGGTGTCTGGTTACTGGTGTTATTTTCTGGTTACTGCATTCTGAGAAGTTATTTGTTTAAAGGAGATTGGGTGATGCACATGTACATGATGTTTTGGATCCAATTTGAAAATTGATGAAACGTGGTCCCTGGAAGGAAAGAGAAGGTAGTTGCCTTCTATAGGTCAGACCTACGTACTTAGTATTTCATCTAGTACAAATCGCTAAGGGGGTGTAGCTTCCTCCAGAGAAGCTAGAAACAAGAGAGGGTTGTTGCTCTCTGTAGGTTCAGCCTGCGTACTGGTAAAAGATGTGCACCTGTACCAAAATCATTGTAAGAAGAAGTTTCTAATTGAAAGGAAGATAGAGACATTTTGCAGCAGGTGTTTTCCACCCACATGGTTTCCACCTTACATCTTGTGTTCCTTGTTGTGACTGTCTATTTGTGTTCCTGCTCATTATTCTATGGTTCTCACATACAGATACTGATAAACATCTGAAGAATAATTAATTATAAGTTTGGATGGGTATATGCAGTTTCAATTATTAGATCTGAAAAATTTTGTATAAATTGATAAGAGGTTGATAATACTGATTCACCCCCCCCTCTCAGTATTATTTCCAACAAGGACAAGTTTGGTGGGAACTGTGCTGATACCAAATAGTTTGCTATATCAGCAAACCATGTAGAGAAAATTGAAATAGAAAATAAGTGCTCGTCTGGTAACTGGTCATCAACCATTCCTTCTTCACCTGTAGGCAAACTTACTCTAGACAAAAAGTCTACAACAACATTTTCCTTACCAGGCTTATCAACAATGGTTAGATCAAATTGTTGTAATAAAAGTAACCATATTATAATTCAAGCATTCATATTTGGTTTTTTCATTAAATATTTGATTGCAGCATGGTCAATATGCACAAATGTTCAATAGCTTGTAATATAATTCCTGAATTTGTTCAATGAATGCACAACAGCCATGACTTCCTTTTTGGTCACTATGTAATTTAGTTCAGCCCTTAACAAATTCTTACTGATAAAATTGATAGCATAAGGCAGTTTTTCATCTCTCTGACCAAGTGCAGCTCCTATGGCTTTGTGTGAGGCATCAACATGGATAAGAAAGGGGAGGGCCCAATTTGGGCCTCAGAGAATTGGTGCAGTGATCTAAGGCCTCTTGACAGCTTTTTGACCATATAAACTTGAATTCCTTGGCCAACGAACCAAATAAAGGAGAGGCCAACTTGTTGAAGTCCTTTATGAACCTTCAGTATTATCTAGCTAACCCTAGGAAACTTCTGACATCTCTCTACTTTTGAGGAGGTGGGACTCTTTGGATAATAACTATTTTGTTTGGGTCCACGTGGAGTCCTAGCTGAGATATTGAATGACCTAGCACGGTCCCTATAGTCATTAAGAATTCACATTTTTCGAGACTGAGAACAGGTTCATTTCAATGCATTTGTGCAGTACTTTGCCTAGGTTAGACAAAGCTTCTTGAAAATCACAGCCATAAGGTGTAAAATCATCCATATAAATCTCCACTGCATCATGGACTAATTCCGTGAAAATACTCAGGACTTCTCTCTGGAAAGTGGTAGGAGCATTGCATAGGCATAAAGGAAGGACCCTATAGGAAAAAGTACCCCAAGGACAAGTGAATGTGGTTTTATCCTGGTCTTCCAGGCAGATCTGAATTTGGTTGTACCCACTAAATCCATCTAGGAAGGAGAAAAACCTTTTCCCTTCCAGGCTATCTAACACTTGGTCAATGAAGGGTAGAGGGAAATGGTCCTTCTTTGTGGCTTTTTTCAACTTCCTGTAATCAACAAAAATTCTCCACTTACCATTTTTCTTTGGAACTAACACCAAAGGAGAGACCCACTCATTGTCAGAGATAGGGTAAATGAATCCTGCATCTAGCCGTTTTTGCAGTTCTTCTTTGACTATATCTTTAAGAGTTGGATTCATCATCCTTTGGGGTTTCCGGATCGGCTTGCAACCTTCTTTGATGTATATGTGGTGAGTACACATTGACGAGTGTACTCCTTTAATTTCTTTGTAATTCCAAGCGAAGGCTTCTAGATTTTCCTTTAGCATGTTGCATAACTCCTCTTCTTGGAGAGCAGAAAGAGATGGATTGATTTTCAAGGTTCTCTCTGGACCAAATTCCATGGTTTTGACATGGAGTGGGTTGGAATCAGCCAAGCATAAGTTAGTTGGATGATTGTTCTAGGTTTCTTTTATTGGTTCCTCTAAGGGCAATGAACTGGGAGTTTGACTTTGGAGTAGGTGTTTAATCAAGTCATCCTCATTTTGCTGTCCTCCTCCCATGGTTGCTTCTAAAGTATAAAGTTGGGCAGAATAAACTTCATCTTCTTCCTCCTCCTCCAACCACAAAGGTAAATCATGGTCTAGAGAAGGTTGAGTAGGAGGGTATAGGACTAACTGCTTGGATATATTCCCATTCTTGATGTTCATATTGCCAGCTCTGCAGCTTAACTAGTAACTAGTAAGCTTAGCCTAGATGGTCATATGGCCTGCCAAGGATGAGAGGGTAACTAGTAAGCTTAGCCTTAGGCTGGAGAACTAGGAAATCTACAGGGTACTCCCAAGAGTCAATGGAGACCATCACATCCTCCACAATCCCCTCAGGGGTTACTATGGAATGGTCTGCAAGTTGCAAAATTCTTGTGGTCTTCCTCAATGAACCTTGGAGGTTGAGCTTGAGCATTGTGTCCTTGGTCATCACATTAATGATAGCCCCAAGGTCAATCAAAGTGTGTGGGATAATGGTTCCATTGATGTGCACATCTACCATAGGTTTTCCAGGGTCCAAATATTTTGGACAGATTACCTGCCCTAACATTAACTTGGATAGCTGCCCAATAACATTAATGGTAGGGGCATCCCTTCTTCACCTCCCTGTATGATTGAAGCACTTATCCTTAATCATTGTATTTTAAATAGGAACATCTTTTATTGCCTGGAGATGTGGGATATTTACACATAGATTTTTCAATTCTCCCAGAAGTTCAATCTCTTCTAGGGTAGGCTGGAGTGGTTAGGATAATCTCTCATGAAAGGGTGGATTTACTTTAATATTGCTTTCCTCTCTTTCTTCCTCAACCTCCCTATGCGGAGGTGGGGGTTGGTTATCAAAGAGAACTCTCCCAGATCTCAGATTAATCTCCTGGATTTCCATAGCATAACCTAGATATGATGTCTCTCCATTGTATACTCGTTGAACCTGCCTATTGTTCGGTTTCAGATTTGGCTAGGCAGGAACCTGGGGTCGCTTGGGTGGAGCAGAGTGTAGGAGCTATGGTTGGGCAGGTGGTGGAGGCAATAGAGTTGGAGCATTGTTGTATTGGGGCCTCCACCCCTGGGGTAGAGCATTCCACTGAGGTTGTGGCAGAGCATAAGGTTTAAATGACTGGTTGGCTGGCTAGGAGTGATACTGATATGCAAAGGACCAAGGAATGGGTGTAGACCAGGAAGGATGAGCAGGTGGTCCCCAAGAAGGTATGGATATGGTTTGGTTGGGGTTTTAATATGCATCGAATGACCCTTGCATGCCCTGTTGGTATGGTCTAGGCCCATGAGGTCTCCTTTGGTTAATGTAGTAGAGCTACTTAGTGACCCCTTCATCTCCTTGATATACAACTTTGAGTCCAGGAAAAGAACAACACTTGTCTGTGGAGTGGTTTTCTTCACAGGACGAGCAAATTTTAATAGAGTTAAATGGACATTCATTCCTAGGATGCCTCCTGGTGCATCTAGGACAAAAAATGACCAAGGCTCTCTCTTCTTCCTCCTAATTCCTCTTAATGTGCATGGTATCCATTTGCAAGGCCAGGGTTTGTAGCATCTCACTTTTGAAATCTTCCAACATGTTTCCAATTTCACCCTTGATGGATGAGTTAGAAGACGACGTACTGACCATAGGTTGACTACCCCTACCCTTTTTCCTAGCTGCCCTAGAATGGTTTCTAAAAACAATCTTGAAATCCTCATAGGGTAATTGATAGATATCTCTTCCTGCTAACAAATGTAGGGTATCCAGAAGATCTTCCCTTACTCCCCTAAGTAGGACTAGCTTTAGTGACTCAGGGTTAAGTGTGCACCTGACCCTTTTTTAACTAAGATGGAATCTTTCTTCGTAATCCTCTAAGGATTCATCATTTCCTATGGTCATCTTGAAAATTTCTTCTTTAGCATCCTATGATTGAAAGTAGTCCCGATATTTTTTATTAAAGGCCTGCTGCATCTAAGCCCAAGTTGTGATTCTATCTCTAGGTAAACCCATGAACTAGCACAATGCTGCATCCTTGAGGATACATGGAAATAGTTTTAACTTTTTCTCATCATTTTTATAGTCATAGGTTCGGCATATAACAACAAACTCAAATAGGAACATGTCAGGGTCCTCTGTAGTCAGGCCATGGAAATGAGGTAGGGCAGAGGGGCTTATATTTTTCATCTTAGTGTCCCCATTGGTTTCCCTGATGGGGAAGTCACCCTCAACTCTCTCTCTATTCACTCTGTCATTTTTGTTTTCATTCATTGATTCAGTAGGAATGGGTTCTTCTTCTTCTTCTTCCCCTATAGGTTCTTCAAATATGTTAGGCTTCTCACCTAAGGGATCCTCTAGTTCACAGCCACCGAAGAAGAGGGAAGGTTGGTTGTTTGATGTAGTGGGGGTATTTGGCAAAAATTTCCTTAAGTTGTCCTTATTCCTACGAGGCATGAAAGGAAATATTTTAGGTTTGGTTTTGTATTTTTTCAACTTGGAAAGTACTTGTAGAATTGAAATTGTTGATTGAATGAAAATTACTAACATAATGAAAAAGATACTTTTTGAATTGAAATCTTGCTTGCGAAATGGAAAGGAAAGAAGACAATACAAAATGAAAGAAAGGAAACAACTAAATTACTTTTGCAGAAATAAACTAATGGAAGAATATTGAAGACAAGAAATAGAAGAAAATAAAGCAGTAATCATATTCTACTCAGACACCTCCCTGGAAAAGGTGCCAAAAAGTGATGAGCACCAGTATTGCGGCAAGGATACTGAACTCCTGGGCTACTAGCTTTACTTATCAACCTAGGTTTCGTACAAACTTGGAGGTGACATTGTTGTACGCACAAGTAAAAGTGATGGTTCTGCTTGTTGTCACTATTCAACTGGCGAGAGACCACTGGGGTTCCAAGATAGACTTTTATGGAATCAGAACAAGCTTGATTCTTTGATGGAAGAAAGGTAAATATACTCTAAGAGATTTACTCTACTTCAATAATGGAGAAGGGTCGACATGTAATGCTAAATCACACCATTCCCTAATTACCCATTTAAGAAGATATTCTAGGTAGAAATTCTAAATCAAAATGAAAAAAATGATACTATCTAATTTGTAGAAGTAAGAAGCATTAAACAACACTAATGTGCAAGTAAAGAGACTGAGCTAAATCTGTTTGTGATTTTTTGTCTTTTTATGCAAAATCAAGTATGCAACTAATTGCTTTTGTGAATGTGGCAAGTGAATTAAGGATGTTTAAGGATGGATGGAAGGGCTATGAGATGGTTGGATGGTGTGGAGGACCCTTGGGATACTTTTGGTGACTTATTAGAGGTTTTCCATCAATTCATCCTCAAAACAAGCCGTTTCAGGGAAACCTACAGGATGTACTAGAAACCTACATGATGATCCTATAGGAATTAAAGGAAACCTACAGGATATAGCCAAGAGCAATATGTGAGGTGTTGGAGGTAATGGGAGTCTTTGGAAAGGTGTGTGATGGGTGGAATGGTGTGGGATAAGGTCTAAGATCACTCAAGAGTCAATATCCAAGATAGTAGATGGTTGGATTCGCTCAATGTGTTTGGAAAAAGTTCTATGAAAAATGATGCAAAACTAGTCAAGGTGATCGTGAAAACAAGGGATGGCTAAGGTGGATGGAGTGGAAGGTGGCTATTGGCTATGAAGTCTTAGTCTCCTCCATAAGCACCTACTCTTCATAAAACATGTGTGTCTTCCAAAAATCTATGCAACAAGATACATTTTCATAAACTAGAAAAGCAGAATTAATGAATCAACTACCTATACTATGCATGAAGAAAGTTGTTGAAAGGAATGAAAGCATGGATGAGATCTACTGCAGAAATGGAGATGAAAAATATAAAAATGTAAATCTACCTTCGAAAACTAACTAGATAATAAATTAAGGACAACAAACTCCAAAGCTCATAAAAGAACTAGAAATATGTGTTTCTGGGGCTGCTTAAGGGTCCCTTGTTAAAATTGGCAACCAGGGCAAAACTTCAAGTGGGTCATCTTATTCATGGCTTATAATATTTTTATTAGATTCCTCTCGTCAAGAGGTGTAGTATTGATATAAATATCATCCGATTCCGATGAGTATTCATGGAGATATGAATTTATTTTGATTATGGAATTATTATCAAGCCGACCTACAACTCATGTAGGCTCAAAAGCCCAACAGTCGCATCTATTCACCCACCAACGTTGTGTATAAATATAAGAGGAATTTTCCTCATTTGGACTCACTCATCTCATCACATCTCTCTCTCTACTGCGCAGATATGAGTCTCTTCTCTACTGCATTGAAATGGGTCTCTCTCTCTCACACGTTTGAAGCCGGAAGTTGTTGAATTTGAAGCTGCAACTGCAGAAGTAAGGATTGACTTGCGTGGCCTAGAAGATCTCCTCTTTGGAACTGCATTGTAGGTTCATCTAAACCTCCTCTGAAAGCTGCAACTTCTGGTGGTGGAATGAAGTCAATCTGATGAACGGTTTGCAAGATATCGACTGCCCTAGTTTGAAGCCAGAAACTGCTGAAACCGAAGCTGCAACTACAGAAGTAAAGATTGACTTGCGTGGCCTAGAAGATCTCCTCATCTGAACTGCACTGTAGGTTCATCTGAACCTCCTCTAGAAGCCAAAACTTTTGGTGGTGGAATGAAGTTAATCCGACGGTTGGTTTGTGAGATATCGTCTGCCCTAGTTTGATAATGAAGTCGCTAATGCTGATGCTGCTGATCTAGGGTTTGCTACTGCTGATATGAATCAGATTCATTGTACTATTTCTCTCTGCTG